>BMAV01001916.1:151577-178316 GCA_019973955.1 Trichonephila inaurata madagascariensis | reverse complement strand
TTTTTCTTCTTTTTCTAGCTACAAAGCTTCTTTAATTCTCTTTCGATACCGGATTAAATTATTCTATAAAAGGTATTACGTACAGTTTTTTTTTCCATTTTTCTTTCACCGTGGCAGACATCCAAACACAACAGAAAGAACTGCCACAATATCGCCAATATCTCCTATTTGAACTTATGAATCTTTAAATTGGCGATCCTATTTTTTTCGGCTAGCATTCTGTGTTGAGATTTCTCCCTCCCCCCCGCCGGCCCCGGGGATTGGGGGCAATGGATTGGGGGAATGTTAAAGGAAAAGGGGGGTTTTTTTTTTTTTTCATTTTCTTCCTCTCTCTTTGCTTTAATTATTATTTACAGTACTTTAATTTTAATTTCGATCTTGAATTTTGCTTTTTTTTAGAAACAGCAAAGATAGTTGCATATATACGAATTTAATAACATAATGATGGGATTTTATTTAGAGCAGGGGCTCTTAAACTTTTCGGGGAGGTGACACCATTTTTGGTATAAAAAGTTTCTACGGTCCCATAAGTAATGAGAAAAGTTTGCACATGCTTGGGTACTTTCTCAGTGGCGTAATATACATCCCCTCAACCATCGCATTGCGGAGGGGGGGGGGCAAGATTCTAGGACGCCCTAAACCTGACTTTGCAGGGGGGCCCTAATATTCTTCATTATATGTGTTTTATTCAATATGTGTACTTCAGCGTTTCTGAAACTGTGGGGCGCGCCCCCTTGGGGGGGCGTGATAACTCTACAAGGGGGCGCGAGCCTATTGAAATGTCGAAAACAAAAGATTATTTTTAAAAAAACCACTAATTTACTGAAAGTAAACAAACAAAAAATACATTCTGACATAATAAAAAATAGAATATACATTTACACTGATATAATACACTTACAAAAGTATCAGTACTGCATAATGTATTTCATAATTAATTTAACAATACTAAATTAAGAACAAGTAAATAATTACCAGTGATCCCATGGTTGTCATACATAAAACTACATACAAAAATTAATACTTCTCTTGATAATTTGTGCAGTTTATAATGAATCCCTTAACTGCCAATTAAAAGTTATACGATTCGCTCCCCAATGCCACCATTTTCCAAGTAGGCGTGCTTATAGCGTATTGGGGAGGGGGGGGGGGATAAAAATAAGCAAATCCTCTGAAATAAGTACATCCTTCTCAAACACTGTCCTTTTATTGTATTCCAAAGCCTGTGGGATATTAGAAGTGCACAGAAAAGATCGTATTTTTGACAGACGTATATATACGTCCGGAGAAATGAACGTTTTAGCTGAGCTGAGCGAGACGTTTGTATGTGCAGGTGGAATTTAAGAGGTTTAACCCTCCAAGCGGTCTGCACGTAAAATTCCGCCATTCCAGAGATGCTTTTTCTGCCTTCAAGCAAGATTCCCAAAAGCGGCCGAGCCGCATTCTTAAAGATACGGCTCAACCGCTTTTGAGAACCCCACCTGAAAGCAAAAAAATATGTGTGGTGCATTTTTGAAGTATCTCCAGAATGGCAAGACATTAAGTGCAGACCGCTTAGAGGGTTAAATCCTATTGTAGATTTAGCATCAAAGTATCGTATTATTGAATTCAATAAATTGCTATTGTATGGAGGGGGGCTCGATGAAAATTATGTTTGAATATTGGGTCGCAAGTATTGAAAGTTTGAGAACCACTGGTGTACTTCTATAACTGGTTTTTTTTTTGTAATGGCCTCCCCCCTGGAGAAGCTTCCTTCTCATCTAATCGACCTAAATCTGTGGAAGGAAAAGATTGAAGACAAAGACTAACCATGATAAATCCAATTTATTATGAACAAAGATAATATTCCAAGACAAGAAAATTATAAACTAAAATTCTAGAATGATATAATGAGAGCTCAAAACCCTATGTGAATAAGCGCACGAAATCTTAATGCCTTAACTTTACTCGACGTTATCTTAAGAATCCTAACTTCCTTAATTTATTCTAATAGTTAACCTTTAGTCGCGCGGCTAAATTCTGATCCTTACAGTAACAGCACTGTTTTCAGAGACTCAGCTCCTTTTTGTTCTCACGATTATTAAACTTCAACTATATATATACTAGCAAATCTGCATATCAAGGATTCTTCTTGAGAGGGATGGCTGTGAAATAACACGATTTGCTGGCCCAAAGATTCCCCAAGAGGATTAGTAGAAATTCTCACAAATCCCCGTCATAATTTGTAGTATCTTATTGTTTGGCAATAATAAAAACATATGTAATAATTTTTTACTTTAAATACAACGATATAGAAATTTTAAATAACAAACTTTAAAAAAATGCATTATATAATGTAATGACACAGTAAATTAAAATTAAACTAAGTCTGTTTATTAAGCGTAGTCATTTTGAGGTCACTTCTGGGATCATCACCGTTTATTAACAACGGTACATGCGGTACATGTGTACAACAGTAAAGATTTGAGTATCAATGGGCTTGATTATTATTAATAATGTTATAAAATCTTGGAATAATAGTCCACACCGCACCGGATGAAGTATTCTTTACAATCTATTTCAATGCGAATCTAAATAAACAATTAAATGATTATTATTATTAATGGTAATCAAGTTATTTTATGCAAAGATATATCAGAAATCCTAGAATTTTTCCTACCCCAGCTACAAGTCACGTGACCCCTAGTTAAAGAGAAACACTGATTTAGAGTATACTAAATTCACAAATTTTTACATATCAAATTTATCATCTTCGCAACAAAAAAAAAATAATAAAATAACCTGGCGAAGTAAAGTTTAACTAAAAAGTAAAACTAAAAAGTTTTTAAAACAATAATATCACTCAAAGTAAATCATCATAAAGAATGATTGATTACGTTTTAACTCATATATATTGCATTCTTATTTAGCTTCAATATTTAATAAATTCCCACAAGGTCTGATTTTCAGGAATGTAATTTATATAGATAATTTAATTTTAAAAATATTGAAAAAATCCATAAACAGTAATAAAATGTATTGTGAGAAAAAGTTTGTAAAACAAAATATTAAAAATTGTTAATAACATATGCTTTTGTTTACATTGTAAAATCTTCAAGTAGCTATTATATAATTCAAACATCAGAACTAAAAAGAATTTTGATTATAGTAAAGTGTATCTAGATCAAAAATACAATAGCAAATACTATTTTTTGAGAGAAATTTTTTTGTAATAACATTAAAATTTTTATTTCCTAATATGGTATTCCCTGCGCCACAAAGAAAATATGTGTATTTTGAGTAAAAGTATATAATATTACATTGAGATTATACTTATAATTCCTACTTATATATATATATATATATATATATATATATGTAAATTGGAGGTTTCTAAAATTCACGGCGCGCGCGTGCGCGAAGACTTCAAAGGAGGATAGAGTATATAATTTCTTTCCTACATCGAGTGACTGAATTTTGGTCAGAGCGTTCGAAAATCTCGTTCCATTTCTAAAATACTCGAATTCACGTGACAGAATTTGTTCGTAGCACATCTCTGTTTACCGACAAAAAAACGACATATAGAAGTCAGTTTTATAGAAATGAAAGAGTTATGGGAAGCATGAATAGTTCTCGAACAAGTAATACAAAAAAACTTTTTTATAAAGTCAATTCCTACTTAGATCAACAAAGAAAAATTTTATTTTGGCTACTTTTCATTAAATAGTTACAATTAATATAAATATGCATATGCATATGACAGAATCACAACATTAAGTGGTAATTAGTTTTATTAATTATCACACATTAAGTCTGTCCTCGGTAAAAGTACAAGAGCTTTAACTAAACGCAAAGCACATTTTCAGACAGAAAAATTACCCAATTTCCATGGAAATTTGCAATATTATAACTCGTACCTCTGTTAATAATATAGTGCTTTTAAAATTTTTTAAATATTCCGTGAATACTTTCTTTTTTGTTTTAATACGTGAAGGCAAAACCCATTTAACATTACGGTATAGGATAAAAAATGCGAGACACATTTTATACCAGAAAAAATAAATCAACTCGGTTAAAAATAGGAAGTATGATACAAAATGCTGCTCTCTAAAGGATAGTGAAGCCAGAATATCATACTAGTTTTTCATTTCTTTTATATCTGAAAATGTTCCAAATTCAGGTCCTATTCTTTAACATTAACCGAAAACAGCCTTAATGTATCGTATTGCCATCCAAAACAATCGTGGGCATAAAATTTCAGTTCAACTAAATGCTTTAAAACGTGAGAAAAAAACCTTTTCAAGTTTTGACACAAGTCGCCAAAAATGATGCCAACGTGTCTGTGTATTTGTAATTCTTTAAATAATTAGTTTTAATCAATTATTTATTATTATTTTATTGCATTGTCATCCAAAATAATCATGTATATAAAATCCCAGCTCAATTGAGCGCTTTAAAATGCATTTTATTAACGATTGAAAATTCCACCAAGATAAATAAATAAATATATAGAGAGTGTTAGTTAATAGTGTGTAGGAATTGAAAAGTATGTGTATCTCTAAAATTCTTAACTTCTTGTATGCAGCATTTTTGATAAATAATCCTCGGAGGAAAATAAAATGGATGAAAATTAACTTCCTAAGATATTTTATGCTTCATAAAAGTATAATAAAGTAGAAATAATCCCGATATTGTAATGAATTTCTGTCTAGTATGTCAACCCAAAACATTTGCATTATTATCTAAAGGCATATCCTTTTATAAAAAAAAATTGAAAAAATCGTGCTGCATATGTTTTAGTGCATGCATACATTAATATTGCAACATAGTTTTAAATTACGTTAAGAAATGTTAAATTAATTATTATTCGCACTATTTAAAAATATTAACTTAATGTAAAGGTATCAATGGAAAGAAATTGAATGTAGGAATGTATTTTTCTGCTTAGTTCAGTCAATTATTTCAATTAAAAACTGCATATTTTAAAACTGCTTAATTTACATTTCTAAAGCTCGATTAATAACTTACAATAATTAAGTAATATCTTTATATTGTGTAATATTTAATGAAATATTGAACGGTTCTAAAGTTGCAATACTATTTTAATTTCGATAAATGAATGCCTCTTTTCGGCACTCGGCAAAATTCTAAATTAAAAAACTATGAAGCAATCAAACAGAGCCAATGAGTCACTATATAAAATCATCGTATACATTTATATTACGGGATCTTACAGTATTTGCACCATTTTCCTCTCCTTCAAGACTAAAAATATTTAAAATGTATTAATATTATTGAAACGAAGTGTTGATATTATATATAGGGCATAAAAGAAATATATTCAGAGCTCAATGTTTCCGCTGTAGACGCTTATTCAGAAAACTGCCTCTCTCTCTCATACACACACACTGAACATTACATTGCAATGAGGTGACATCAGAAGTTATCACTTCTGAAATTATTTTATGATCTGATAGTTAAATTCATTTACATCAAAACTGTCTGTCCTAATTTTATTTTTAAGAAATTTAGTTTAAGATATAAATTGATTCTCTCCTTCATTAACCCTAGTACTGTTTATTCACAAAATAATTTATAAACATACATATACATGAATAAGGATGATTAAATTAGATTTAAAATTAAATTCCCTATATCGCACTTAACTTTTATTTTTCATTAAATCTTCAAGTATTAAATTAATTACTCAGTTATTTCTCCGAAACATATGGCCTAACCACTAAATATTTCTGATCCCAGATCATTATATTTAATAGCCCTATATGTCAGCATTAACTTTCAAGTACACCGATAAAATCAGAGGTACTTCTCACATCTGGGTTTAAGTGGTAAAACACTTAGATTTCACTTTAGCGTTCTTTTTTTTTTCTCTGCCTCTTAGCTTCAGATGCTGTCGAGAATTCATTGAATAAAGTTCCTTTTAAAAAATTAAGTCTGATTCTGACTCGAAACATGTCATACATAAGCATATATACATATTGCTATAATAAATTATTTTACGAACAATAGTGCTGTCATGGCGCTTTTTTTTTTTTTTTTTTTTATTACTTCATTAATTTTCTCCGTTTCTCCTTTTAAAAAATGAAGAAAACCTCTTTTTGAGCAAATTGGTGAGTTCACTTTTCACCAAGGTCCATCTATAGACTCCTTATTTGTTTACTGGTTGATTCAAAAACAGTATGACCAATTTCAAATCATCATGATTTTTTTTCGAATTAAGTTATTTACTTGAAATTTTCAATGTGGTTTCCTTTAGCTTAGTATATTTTGCATAAATGTTTTTGCCAAGTCAAACAGGCTTTTTGACCATTTGGGGGAGGGGGGTACTTTTCAAGCTTCCTCTTTGATTGCTTTTTGAAGCCCTTAGATAGTTCTTACTTTATATATTTTTAATTGTTTTTTAAGTATACCCATAAAAAAATTATCGGAATGAACTCAGTCAGGGGATGAAGGTAGTCATTTCTCAGTTGGCAGAAAAATTGTTCTTTAATCTTTCAGCCATTTTATAGTTGATTTTGCAGTATGACGTGGTGCAGAATCTTGGTGCAAAACAAAGTTTCCTTGAGGCCAAAAACGTTCACTTGTTTTTATCAAGTGATTAAAAACTTTATTCTGATAATATTCAGCATCAATTTTAGTCTTTAGTTCTACAAAAAAAATGGTTTTGTTAAGTCTTGAGAAGACATTCCCCCATCCATACCATAACACCTCACGGCCAGCTTGCATTTTTCAAAACAGTCGTGTCTCTTCGACGTATTTTGCGTTAAATATATTGTATCTTCATTTTGTCAGTTGTGAACGACAAATGAAACAGTGCTTCAACCGAAATCTTCCATGTTTTGTGTCTACCTTTGCATAATATTAAATACAGAGACCAAGAACGTTTTTTTCGTTTTTCTACGGTCTTTGCAGACATTTGACGACAGACTGGTTTATTCACCTTTTTATAACCAATTTTCTTTATCTGACCACAAATTTTCGATTGCAATACCTATAGTTTCTTTCCTGAAGTTCTTTGAGGCAGTGGAATTTCTTCAGCGATAAATCTTTTCAGCTTCTTTTTTGCTTTTTTCCTGAAGGAATTCCTTTCGTCCACATTTTTTTCCGGGAGCTTTCGATTGCCAGTCAAATTTAATTTCTTTTTGATGTTTAGATAGTAATCCATTAGCAAAATGTCTTTTCTGATTTTTAAATACTTTATTTATAACAAAATTTGAGCAAACATCCTTCAAAAGCTTTAAAATTTCGTTTCGGGTTTGAGGATCTAATTTCGGATTCAAATTTACTCCCACTAATAAAAATAGTTAGATTGGTAATTTAAAGGTTTCATTTTTAAAATATAACTGTCATTAAAGCGATAAAAATTTACTATTCTTAGTTGTATGCTTTTAAAAAATTGGTTTCACTTATTTTGAATCAACCGGTATACTAGTAGATAGCAAGCTGTCAGTCTGATTAAGCATAAATATTGAATTTAATAGAAGAACTGAAAGAGATGTAACGTATATTTCCATGTATATGCCAAGAATTTTTTGAATTTTTTTTAAAGCTGATGTAAGGGGATCGGCTTACACACGGATCTGTTAGGAAAAAACAGTTTAGGACTATCGTTTTTCTTACAATTTTCCATTAGCCAAGAGTATGTGATTTTATTCTTTCAACCTTTCGGGTGTTTTCTTCTATTCGAAAAGAAAAGTCAAATGAATCCTTTAAAGTTTGTGTCAGAATCCCAGTTTCCATAAAGTTCTTCAAATTCACTTTCACTGAGTGGGATATCTGAATGTCTACGATATCATGTGGCGATCACGAGCTGCCTTTCTTTATTTTGGTGGGCCCCCCCCCCCCTTAATTCAAAATGCTGTTTCCAAACTTATTTCATTTTTACACAAAAGAATGCTTAACAATCACAATGTTATTAAATTTTTCAGCAAACGCGATCGCCATTATTTTGAGATTAGTCGTTCACAAATTTCTCAACCCACTCATTTTTTTAAAAAAAAAATGGCCCAGAAAGTAAGACTCGCATTAATAACGTAAAACAAAAGAATTGGAAAAAACCGTGTTAGGGTTACAAGAAATAAAATTGCTGTCGTCTGGCGTTTTACTTTATGTCAATTTGAAGGGGAAGTATTCCGCTCTTTTTATCCACTTAGCAACATTTTCGCCTTCATAGAGACTGTTTAAAAAATGAATGTAAGAATATTATTTTCTGTTCCGCTAAAAGGCGAGTTTTGAATTTTGGGTAAATTTTTGAAGAAAAACTGCGCTTTCGACTTATATTCGGAAATGAACAGTATTTGGGATATGCAAATAAATCATTTACCGGGATTTACAAAAGAAGGACAGCCTAAGTTTGACTGGAAAATGTTACAAAGAAAAACTTTCGACTCCGAATGGTAGTTGGCATCATTAACTACTGAAAGATAAATGGAAAGCATTTACTCCATTTATTTGTATGATAAATGTTACATTAACTTTTAAGCATAATTTTTGCAGCGTCCTTGATGTAAAATTTTTTTAAAAAATGACCCATCATGTATGATTAATTATAAAATTTGACTTAAGCATTGTCTACAAAATGTAACCCATGATTAATTGGCTTGTATTTTACTGTGAAACTTTTCTTATTATCGCAAGCTAATATAAAAAATATAAAATATATATAATGGAAAGTCCTCATCAAAAAAACATTTCTTATTGCGAGATTCATATTATACTGTCATATGCATAGTGAATGATTTGGTGAGACTTAAAAAGATTTTATACACTTTAGAAGTAAGTGCATTGTGAATTTACATTAAGTCCCAAACCCATCATACGCGTACCATAGTTAGTTAATGTAGTTTAAATTTATGTATAGTTAGCTAAATCCATTCGGTTTTATTCTGGTACAACAAACATCACAAACACATTCTTCAAAGGATTTAGAAAAGAAATAAAAATGGAAAAATATTTGTCGAGGTAGAATTGAATATACTTTTTCTAAAGCCTCCCATAGGGAATATGCATCGGAAAGTGGTTTAAATTCGTGATGAAGATATTTTCCTACCTTTTTACTTTTAAGGCCGTTGACAAGGTTTCTGTCAGAAAAAAAAATTTCTGTTTGAACCATCGATAAATGATTTTTATTTGGGTAGAGTTTTCTTTAGTAAAATTTATATAATACAAACGTCTAGCATTAAGTGTTTTTTCTCTTTGAAATCGATTTAATACTTAAAATATTAAATCTTATAAAGATATGCAGCTTTATAATGCTTTTGAAGTTTATGCAAAAAAGGGCTTGCAGGCCAATCGTTAGAGTTACTCCAATAGAATTGAATTTTCTTTCTCGTTTTTTGAATAAGTAAATGGTAAAATGAAGAGTAAAATTATTCTACGCAAATTTTCCCAAATGTATTAAAGAAAATATTCATCTCTTATTCTTTCTCTCAAATATTTTATCTTTTTACTTAGAAATGCAGATAAAAAAATTTAATAGTTATTGTGTCTATTATTTTTCTTTAATATTTTTAGTTTCCTATAAATTTAACATTCGATTGAAGTTTCTTTCAAAATATGAAAATGACCAAACTTTTGAGCAAATTGTAATTAAACATGTGTTAAATGCTGAAGATTCGTGAGACTGTTATAATTAATTATACCATTAGTGCCCAATATGTATTGGTGTATGTAACTGCGAAGCAAGATTTTCAAATAAGTGCATGAAGGTTGCCACATTTATGATAACTGAGGTCTTGAGTGATCCAATTAATTTGGAACTAACTATCATGCAATAATAAACTTGTCTTTTCCATGCCAAATCCTTTTTGTCCAAAAGAATCTTTACATATTTACAAAGAATACTCTTATGATCTTATGTTCAATCATTTGCAAAAAAGACAAGTGGTAATTAACAAATTCAAGTAAACCAATATTTATAAATGTTGGATACTTTAAAAATAATTAAAATATATCTGACAATTAGGACGACATGTCTTGCATTGTATATGTGATGGAGATTTTATCACACACAAATACTGCGATTCTGACAAGGCAACTACTTCCCAAACAAGACAAAGAAAGAAATGACTTTCTATGTACAAATATTTTAATACCACTACATGATGTGTGCAATTTACAAATATTTTTGAAATTTATTTTCGATTTTCATTTTATTTCAAGTGTTTAATAACCTTATTTTGATATTTTCATATTGTGCAATCTTATATTTATAATTTACTTATGCATTTTTGTTTCATATTTTTCTAACACCATATTCTCCATGTTCAAAATCATATTCATGATAATGTTTAAGAGAAGAGAAAATTTTTAAATTAATAATAATTTTATTCAAAATTTTAAATTTAATATCTCTGTAGGGTACAGGTGTGTGTCAAGAGCCCTGGCACACACACGCGTCTTACGGAGGGGGAATGTAATAATTTTCTATAGCATCCTTTTAACTCTAACTCTTTTTATTAATATTTAAACAAGCTTTAATTCTTTAGTTCAAAAATAACACTTCAATCTTAATCATAATCAACTAGTATCCAAAATCCCTGTCCCGCCCATTTTAACCAATCAGAGTTCTTTTCACCGCCAACTATAAATACCGAGATCTGGAAAGCACTCTCTCTCTTTTCTGCAATCATGTAGCAACCGACTGCCGCGCTTTGTGTGTTGTCTTTGTCTGTGTTGTGCCGTCCAGTCTTTATGTTTGTAATATGCCTGTGTGTTTCAAGAAGTGCAATAAATTGGAGTTAATAAATTACAAGACTGCCTCATCGATAATACAGTAATCGTTCACTCACCACTGCCCACGCTCAATCTTTTGGTTCACCACATTAACATCAACCACTCGCCACGTCTTAAAATTATATTTTTACCACACTCCTGAAATATTTAATAGAAGTATTTCACACACACACACACACACATATATATATATATAGGGAGAGAGTGAACTAATAGTAGGAATTGTAAAAAATTAATTATGAATATCGCTTCCAAAAAGAGCAAACGACCTTTTTTTTTCTTTTGATGAAATATATGCATGCGCTTATAACCTAAAATTAAACATATTTTTTTATTTTTAAAGAAGGGAAAATTCATTTTTGTGCATAAATGATTCCCCTTTAAAGCAATAGATATGTCGCAGAAAAATCATGAAATTAGGAATTTCATCATATCTCTAAGGCAAATGATCAAATGACGGGAGATGGTAAAATAGCGTCTCTTCAAGGTCACTTCCCTGATAAAATTAAGGGATTTGAACAAATCTCTGATATGTTTCAGGGAAATGATGAAATAACATTGTCAAGAGTTTAAAAGTGTTAAGTTAACAAATATGGTGCATTATATTAAACGTAGAAGTAATACAACAATAGTCAATGAAACACAAATTTATTCGAAACTAATTAACAAATAATTAGAAAATTAGGCTGGTATTTTATTATATGTAACATCTTTCCTCTCGATTGCTTACACACTAAAATATCAATCCCTATGTTAATCCTATGGTGCCATTTTTTTAAAGATATGGGGTTGATATTTAGGGGATCGATAGTATGCATGTATGGTTAGGAAGTACAAGGATTAGACCCCCCAGGTGTCTCCCTTCCCTCCTGAACAGCATTTTGCCAATGCAAATCCTGGCTAGTTCATTTCACTGAAACGGTTCAGGGATTTGATAATAAAACATACAGTAGACCATCATTTATCCGAACGTCAATTATCTGGATCGTCAAATATCCGAACCAGTTTTTCTTTTTTTCAACTTCATGTACTGTTTAGATCAATTTGTTTCCAAGTGAGACGTGCTCTTTTGTTGAGTTGTGAACTGATATGGCTTCGAATTCAAAACGGAAGCGCAACGTCTTGAACATAGAGACAAAGCTTGGAATATTGAACCGTCTCGCGAAGGGAGAAAGTGGAGTGTCTCTAACACGGTTTTATATTGTAGGAAAGTTAAGAATTTCTGAGGTAAAAAAAAAGCCGAGAAACCATTTTAAATTTTGCGTCAAAACTTGACTCAGAAGATGGCTCGATGTTAGCCGAAGGGTGGGACCCGCTCGAAAGACAGAGCCCGAAAAAATGCATGGCATCTGCTGTGACCAGAAAAAGAAGGCGAAAAAGACTTCAATGACGACCACAGGGAGGAGATTACCCACTTTGTCCAATCGATCCCAGGATTTCAAGAATGCGATGAAGAAGATGTAGAAACCTGGATGGCATGCCATGCAGAAGATTGTGGATTTCAAATGCTAAATGATGACGAGATTGTGACTTCCGTGCAAGAAGAATCCGACCCTGTCGATGATGAAACGGTTGAAGGCGAGGACAACAACAAAGAAAGTAGCAAGGGTCCCTCAAATGCTGAAGCGTTTTCTGCGTTAGAGACAGTTATGGAGTGGTACGAACAACAATCAGAGTGATGTTCTACTCAACTACTGCTCCTCAAGAGAATCAGAGACCTTACAAAGAAAAAACGAAGGTGTACATTGGTACAGTGAAAAATAAGTGATTATTTTCCCCAATACAGGTAAAATTGCGACATTTTGCACCTATTATACTTCTTCAAGCACGTTTCCCGCATGTGATGAGTTTCAATACTCGTATAGTGTCCGGTTTCATGTATTGCATGGATCGCATTCGGTTTTCTCTTATCCAAACAATTTGCGCATCCGAACGGTGTCCGGTTCCAAATGATTCGGATAAACGACGTTCTACTGTACTTTCATCAGGGAAATGACCTTGAAGAGACGTTATTTTAACATCTCCCGTCAACTGATCATATCCCTTAGGGATTTGATGAAAATCCTAATTTTGTCATTTCCCTGCGACAGATATACCTCCAAGAAATACGTAACTCAGATATGCGTTTGAAACAAATAAAAAACACAGAAAAATTAAATTTTAAATTAAAACGCACAACGGATGAATAATACAGTCGATTTCAATGGAAACGCTTTCGTTTTTTATTGGCCGCTTGATAAATATTCCTCTCACGCAATAAAACTTACTTTGTGTTCGCTGCTTCGACTGACAATAACACAGATAAATTGAATTCAAAAATAAATTCGTCGCGAAGTCTTGGGAAACACATTTTTGCTACCGGATCGCGAAATCTCCTTATCATCAGGTGAAAGGCTACTTGAAAAAAGAATCTTGTTTTGAACCTGTACTTCTTTTGTCGGCGAAGGAGCTGCCTCCATCTAAATACTTGATGTGGAGGACCCAGAAAAACGTTTCTTGATTGTGTCTGTGTTATCTGCCAGAGCTGACTTCGATTTCTTTATCGAAATCCTTACAGGACAAAGGTTGACGGCGAACGTGATCCCCTTCTTCGTGTTGACTCATCAATGACATCGCCTCGTTTTGTTTGGACTCGAGTAAAGAAGTGTTGGAGAGAATTTATTTTATCAATTAAAAGTTAACAAAATAAATTATTGAGTTTTATTTCTCTTTTTGAGTAAAGAAACTTAGATAAATTAGATTAAAATAAGTGTTAGGAGGCGAAGGATTGCTTTTTTTTTATTTGCTGGCGTTATCGGGTGGCCGTTTCAGCTAGGCTCATTGGTTGATTTAGAACCAATTTGATTCGATTCCCTTATAACAGTTATTATTAGAAATATTGATATAAAAGAATTTTGTGGAACTATTATCATCATTAATAATTTGAAATCTTAATTTCACTTCTAAAATTCCAAAAAATAACACAGTTGGAAACCTTTAACTGAACTTTGACTTAAGCAACAATTGCTTTAAAGTATCCGACTACGTTCGGAACCGTGATTTTAAAAAAGTGCATAGATGGATAATTTTCATGATATTTAGTGTCACTTAGATTAGACTACATGTATAAAATTGTTTTAAGGACATTTTGACAAAAAAATTTATTTAAATACAATATTTTGGCAAAAAATTAACTTAGAATAATCTTTTTTCAAAATGTTCTCCTTTTGTTAAAAAGGCTTCTATTATAATAATATTTTGCCTGTATATAGCTCAGACCTCTTTACAGAGGCTGAACTAAGATTTTTAAAAAATTCACATTATTTTCAGAGTTACAAGCCATTGAAATAATTATCGGCGTTTTTTTCTTAAAATTGCTCCCTTCTGTTGTCGTAAAATATGGATAAACCCACTTCTAAGTTATATATTTCAAAAATTCTAGTTGAGCCTTAGTACAGAGGTCTGAGCTATATACAGGCAAAATATTATTATAATAGAAGCATTTTTCGCAAAAGGAGAACATTTGGAAAAAAAATTATTCTAAGTTAATTTTTTGCCAAAATATTGTATTTAAATAATTTTTTTTGTCAAAATGCCCTAACAACAATTGTATATATGTATTCTAATATAAATGACACTACAGATAATGAAAATTATCCATTTATGCGCTTTTGCAAAATCACTGTTCCGAACGTAGTCGGATACCGTAATTGACCGTTTAACTGAATATATAGCTCATTATAATTATCTGTTTCTCCAAGAATACTTTTTCAATACACATTTTAAAAATTTCGACTCAGAGCTATTTAATTAAAAAAAAACAAAAAAAACATTCGTATCATTATAAATATGTAAGAGGTCTACCCTGTTTTAATTCTGTTTTTGATATAAAAGAAAATAATGCAATTTTAACGCATTTATTAACATTTTTCTGAACAAAATAATTCGAATTATTTGCTCAAGTCCTCCTCACAGCAGGATGGGAATTTAAGAACTTCATTCCTGTTAAAGAACTGATTTGGGTAGCAAACCCCTTGAGCAGAATGCTTGGCTTCTACCTGTTTCCTATTGGAACTACCTATTTCCTTCTACCTATCCACCCCACATCTAATTTTTTGACGAAGTCACTGAAGAGTTAAACGATTACCTTGACCTATCATGGTTTACTGTAGCCTAATGGTAAAGGTAACAGACACGTGGCCAGCATATCACGAGTTCGAGCCTGAACCGCTGAAGATCCACCGTGCAGAGAGGAACGATGCAAGTTAAATATGTCGAGGCTCAAACATCCTCCCATTGTGGTGTGGAATTTAGAAGAAGGGGGCAGGTGCCACCTCAGGTGTCATCTTTGTCATTTGACCATGGTTGAAAATTGCGAGGTCCGTCGCCAAAAGTCCTTAAGTAGCTGAGCAGTGCGACGTAAATATTCACACACTCACTGACCAATATTTTACTAGCACACGTATTATTTTTTCTTGTTTGCTTCAATATATTGTCAATTCGTTGAACTTGAGACTAGAATAATGTAAGGTCATTTAATCTCTCATTATTGATTAAAATTCTCTTGCTGAGACTTAAAGTCGACGCTTGAAAAAATCATAAATAACGATGGTATAATTTTGTTTTCTACTAAATATCAATAAATGTGTTGAAGATATATTTTCCTTCAATTCGTAACTTATAGAACTTTCTGCTAAAGTAATATGTATTAGAGTATAGTTCTTCTTCTACTTGTATTTTAATGTACTTTTTTAAAATACACTATCGTTATATTAAAATTTGCTGAATAAAAAGAGTTAGTTTATAGAGTATGGTTTCCATTCTAGGACACTTAGGAGTTAACGGGAGAAAAAGATCTGGAACTGTATACTATGATTTATTTTTATTATATCTTCTAAATTTGATGATTCTTATAAATTATTTTCCTTTTATTTCCTTTATAAGAATCCGATGGTTAAAACTTCGTGAGTCATGGCTAGTAATATTTAAGAGAAATTACAAGTTATAACAGAGGCGTAAACAAACTTCTTTCTTGGGAGGGGTTATATTTGTTTAAAAAACTTAAACGAAAGCATCTAGACATAATCTAGACGTAAAAATCTATCGATCTATGGGAGGGGTTTGAACCCTCAAATTCACCGTTGTATACGCTACTAAATTCTTATTCCAATTTCTCTAATACAATAGTGGAAATGTTCAAAAATGGGATGATAAGAGTAGTATAATGTGAAGAATCAATTTAGTATCTCATAATTCAACCGAGGCTCATAATTGCAGAAATAAATTAAATACCATCGGCTGATTAATTATTTTTTAACATACCACTAAAACGTTGCCCAAAGTTAATGGTGACAGATCTTATAATTTTGAACCATGGTCAAGTGTCGAAGTCGACACTCGAATTTCAATCCATTTTCCAAACTCACACACCACGCCAAAGTGAGAACTTTCAACCTTGGCGCAGCACATTTTACATGTATCAGCCCCTTTATACAACGGGCCTTTAGTGGCATTAGCACTCAAACCCCCAACTATAGAAAACGCCAGCCACGAGATCACGACTATGATCATTCGACTACCAAGGCCCTCAAATTCTATTCGATATGGGACGGCTTTATAAACTAAAAAAATGAATGATTTTACCTTATCTTTGAAAGAAAGCGTCTTTGGGGCGTTTTTGTTTGGATGAATGGTTCTTCATGCTGCCTCCACACACTACCAGAGTTGATCTGTTGTTGCTGGTGGAGCATGTTGACCCTGTTCTTGTCCAATAATTGACCAGATGTGTTCGATAGGCAAAAGATTTGGAGAATAGACGGCCCAAAGGCACCAGTGTAATCTAGTGGACGAAGAAGTCTAACATTGCTTGCTATGTGTGTCCATGCGTTATCCTCTTGGAATGTGACTACTTGCAAGCTCTGAAGGAAAGGGAGAACAGCGGATTCCAAAAAAATAAGAGATATAGTGCTGGTTAGTCATCCAACTGGCATATGTTCTAGGAAGGTGAAAAAGAAAAATCTAATATCATACCAAACCATTATTCGGAATGCAGAATCCGCATGAAGGCAACAGTAAACCAATCTCTATCTATGATGTCTCCTGAATTCCACTTTGTAATAATCCAGACAAAAGCATGATTCGTCGGTCAAGACGATGTCTTGCCTTTCGTTTGCCCATGGTCGTCGTTTAATGCGAATGTTCAATGGAATAACATATGAAAACTTATAGGTTTGAGACAAAAGATAATCGCTTTCTCTGTTCTTCGTTTATATAGTGATTGTTGGTGAAGCTACAGGTAACCATGATATACGTCTGCGCAAAAATAACATTTTTCTATTCCATTGCGGATATGCATAGAGAAAATTTCACGTTGTCTGGAAGTTTCCTTAATGGTGCTGTATTTTAAACGACCAGTAGTGTGTATAATAGCATCTATATTCAATCATCAAAGAACTATATATAATTATTAAGTGCCTTAATTTGTTCTAGGTTTGATTTGCTAGCTCTGTTGGTGACATTGAATCTCTTGCATATTATCTATGTATTTAATAAGCAATTATTTAATCTGTATGTTACACACATTATTTGTAATTTAAATACATTGATTTCAAAATTATAATATTATGATTCCACAATTTGTTTTTTAAATTATTTACACAGAGAGCTTGTATTATTCATTCCGCAGCTGTTATGTTATTGAATATTAAAGGCTAATCAAAATCAATTGGAAAAAATCATAGTTAATCATCATAAACTTTCAATATTCTATTTTTCATAGAAATATGAATTCTTTAATCAAATTATGCTTTTATACAATAGCCCTCCCAATTTAAAAATTATTATAATTAAAACAAGAAAGACTCTCCCGCGCTTTAAAATCACATTCGAACTAGATTACTTTTCACTTCCATTGTTTCACTCTTTTTTCCCGCGTTTTCAAATGCGTGATCTGAAGGACGATTATTTGACGCCCCAGGTTATCTCTTTTTAGCCTGAGCTTCGGTTTGACGACCACTTCATTCAAAGGAGCTAGCTCCTGGAATCGTTTGCTTTTCTCCACCCTCCCCAGACAGACAATTCCTCTCAACCGCTATCTACATTGTTCCGATGAGAGATATGTGTTTGTTCGAATGAGATAAAAGCTTTCCCGCCAAAATTGTGTTCGACTTTTGTTTTCATAAAATATGATCTTTATACGTTTTCCTCTTCCTTCATCTATCTTTTTTTATACGTCTGGAGATTTATATTCAAGATATTGTCCCTTTAATTCAGAAAGGATAATAAGAATTTTATCTCAAATGAAAATATGTTCTTTTAGAAAGAAAGTTATAAGGCATAGTGAATTGATTCAAATTCTTATCATTTTTATTTTTCGATAATCTAAGCTTTCTTTGTTTAATTTACTTTTAAACTGTGTGATTCAGTTTCACTGTTAGGAAATAAATTATTCACTACCTTAAAAATTGTTTATTTTATACTATAATGAAAAATAACATTTAAATTTTTTTTAAATTTATTTTAAATTAATGAGATAGTTAAGGCTTACTTAAGCCTACATAATTTGCATGGCTTTATTTATTCAGCTACAATATAATGTAAACAAGTAGAAAAGTTTCTTTTAGAAATGTGTAAAGCGTAGTGAAATAATATATATGGAGAGAATATTTTAAAATATCTGGATTATATATTTCTATTGTTAGATTGTTTTCCAAATTTAAGTTATTTAATTTCATTATAGTAATAATTGTTTCATATATATATTATATAAATTGCATTATTCCATTTCTGAATAATTTTCAAAATAACTTGAACACAAGCTCATCAAAATAACAAGGGCTTCAAATTGATTTTATTAAAGTTGCCTTTTTTTTTAGTGGATTGGAAAAGCTTTTTGGTATTTCAGTGTATGAAAATTTTTGCCATTGATAATATTTATAAGTGAAAACATTTTAAGCAATTTTGATTTAGCTTATGCGTATAGTATTAACTTCAGTGATAAAAAAAAGTTCCAAATATTAAAAATGTTAGATAAATGCGTTATTTATGAATTTAGGTTTATGATATGCTTGTTATAAAAATTTTCTTTTTTGTATGTATCGTTTTATTATATTTAAATATTTTAAACCCGATAGATTATACAATACATCAGTACTGAAATTTTTTTTTATTAATGATTTATTCTGAAAGAGTAAGTGAATAAAACAACATTGAATGACACGCGCACATTAGTGATGATTTTGATATATTATCATAGAAGTAATTAATTTTGGAATATTGAATTAGGAATATTCATAAAGAGTGAAAAAAAAAATGTCTTCTCAATCACCTAAAATTTCTCGTTGTTGTCTCGTGCAGAAAATAAATATTTCAATTATAAAAACAATATATGATCCCCTCTCTCTCTCTCTCTCTTTCCTTATAAACTTCTTTGAAAATTTAAATTATTATAATTGTCCCCCTTAATTTTATGTAGTTTAATGTTTTGTTTAAAATTAGATCTGTTTTTGAAGTATGATAAATAACTCTGTCTAGACTCATTCGACACGATTAAGGTGTGACATGAAATCAAATAAAATTTTTTCCAGGAATACATGTTTTCTTTTAACCATTTGTGGACAATAATTAATTGTAGTGTTATTCTGGTTGACATGTGTCTCGTGCAAGCTCCTGTCTTTCTTCTGCGGATTCTTTCTAGATGAACCATTATTCTTTTTCTTGTACAGAAAGTTTCTTCAACTTCAAAAGAAGTTATTTGTAAGAAATGTCATAAAATATTGTAAATCTAAAGCAACAAAAACTTTCAGCTGTAATATTGCAATCATTTTCACAATGCCTTGATGGATTTTCAGAGAAATATGACTTTCTTATTTTGTATTCTGATATTGTTTGCAATGAAATGATTTTCGTTTTTTAGATACTTGTACAGAGTGTTTGAAAAGTAGGGGGCTATACTTTCAAATATTAATTACAAATAAACAAATAAAGATATATTTTACGGTTTTTATATTTTACAAAGAAAATACCAATTTTTTTTGTAATATTTTATTACTTGATTTAAATGTTGTTATTAATGCCACCTGATCAGAAAAGGCCAGATCAAGGTCCCCGAAATTCATCATAGTAAAGGGCTAAGTGACGCCTGTCGTTAGCCGTATCTTTGAGCACCATACAGGTGACAGAACGATTTAGCTCGGTTTCACCCCAATTTTGAGGGAGAACACCCTGGGGGTGGTCAGGGGGCCTCCCACCTCTCTTTCCCTTCCACCAACCTCATAAGAAGACTTGCGGCTCGACGGCTATTTAAAGTACCCCATGCTGCGAAGGCACTATACATTAACAAACATCCATGTCTTCTTCGGGATTCGAATCCAGACCCAATGGCAAAGCAGTCAACGACGCTAACCACTATACCGGATGGGCGACTGATTTAAATGTGTATACGATTAGTAGCAATTGTGAGGTTTTCGTGTCACACAGCTGAAAAATTGGCTTCTTTTTGTGGATAGGCTAACACCATTCCTATGCACATGTGCACTTCTAAATATTGCGGGGACGTCATCTGACATCGCCTCGGCAATCTATGACCATGAGAAAACCCAACGGCTGGACATCTGCGAGCCGGAACCTCAGAGTGTAATTCGAGGGGTCAGTAAGAAATCGCCCCATCCCAAGACCATAGAAGGGAGAGAGATTCCATCGAAAACACCAAAAAGAACGGTTGTGTTGCCTCCTTACTCACAAATAACATGTTCTAAACACAAAAGAAATACTCAGTATAATTAATAACTTCAAAATGTAAATGTATATACTGTAATTATAATAGCTGTGACGAAAAATTTAATTTCCTACCTCTCTCGCTACTATTAGTTTTCTCAAACGTCACATAGTTTATACGAAATTTCTAGTCTCGTTCAATGTTGCATTGCAGGATCACCGCTCTGAATGATTGCTGTAATTCGATAAGTCAGTTTTTCAATGTCATTAATTGGAAATCGGTAAGCAATGTTTTTCACAGATCCCCATAAGAAATTCAAAAGTGTTATGCTTGTAAATCTAGGTAACCACAGTATTGGACCTATTATTTTCCTCCATCGCGTGGAGAACTTCATCTAAAACCTTCCTCACACTTCCAAACTCTAGCGCAATAGTGCTCCATCCTGCTTGAAAATGTGTGATGGGGCTTTATCACGCCTTTCACTAAAATCCTCTTGGGGAATCTTTGAGGCCAGAATGGCATTTCATTCCAACCAATTCAAGAAGAAAACGCGATATACAGATTAGGAATGATTATATATATTGGAGCTTTAGCATTCGGGAGAGAATCTTAGGGGAGTTTTAAAAGTCTGAGGAGGTCTTAGGAAGTCTTAGGAAGTATTATAAGAACCATATAGAAGTGGGTTCGAAGCCAGAAGTTTGCCTAGTTGCGGAATCAAGTTGGATTACAGTATTATACAGAAGATATAAAGATTGGTAGCTGTTCGCCTTGGAATATCGGTAAGCGATATAATATTAAACTTTAATGATAGAGCGAACTCTAGTGAGTTAAGGAATCGGTTATAGATATAGATTCTGTGGTTAATTTATCATAAAGATATGGAGTAGGATTTAATGCGCTATTTGCTAAGAATTGTTAATTTATGTCATATCACTCCTGATCATTTCTCTCTAAGACTTGTGTTGCATTGCTTAATATAAATTGAGATAATAATAAACTAAATTTATTATGAAAGGTTTGAGTGGTCAGTCTTTTATCCCTACAAACTTAGGTCGCGTGGATGAGGAACAGATGATACCTCCAGCCCAGGGGGTATCACAAATGGTATTAGGTTTCAAATTCTCTGCTTAACGAAATGCGAAAATTTCACGCATATGTTAAATGTTCATGCATATGTCACGCATATGCATAAATGTTAAAGTGGACCGTTTCTTCAGAAAAGAAAAAAGACCTAATAATTCGATTGTGCAATAAAACACACCCAAAGCTTACTTTAGGGCTGTCTCTTGTGCTACCTTCAGTACGTCATGAGGATTTTCTAATCCCGTATTCGAGTACTCTGTCAGTTAACAATAACTGAGAAACTTTACCTCCTCTGAAAACATTACACGTCGTAAAAAAGTTTCATCATCCATATTTTCCAACATCTACAAATGTTCGACGTCGAGGATTATTCATCAGCTCATGTAACAATTGTAGTTTATACACATGAAGCCTAAACCTTTTTAAGCACTACATCATGCACAGTTGATTTCAGTATTTGTAATTGCTCCCTGTCGTCATAAATCTTTCATGACAATTATACATTGTGGATCTTAGAAAGAGGACTTCGTTCATAGGTAGTCCAAAATTGACGTTGTGTTGCAGATTTAAATTCGATTAATCATGCTACAGCTTACGTTTATTCTTGCAGTGAAGCCATTTTGAAATGAGAATGTTGTAAAACGGGGATGTTAGAGCATCTGGTTTGCATTTTATTAAACAGGAACTTTAATCTTTTCTTTATGAAACGGAAAGAAACATTAGTGAAAATGTTCGTTTATTTTTAATTCATTTTTAAAATTGTAGCCATATTTTTTGGTCACCCTATATATTACCTAGACCATTTACATTTCCCAGATCTACTCTATAACATAAAAAGAAACTCATCAAGAAAGATGTATTCAAAAGGGGGTGAAAATGTGTTTGCTCATATTTTGGGATAGAATTATGGAAATAATTAATTTTTGAGGATCAATGTCTAAACAGCTGGAGCTCTTCCACATTTGAACGGAGTATCTATAGATGCTATATGAAACCGAAGATATTCAAACTCAAAGGCATAACTTTTCCATGTGAATATGGTTCTGTAGATTCTCGTGGATTGTATCTCATGACTAATTCGTGAGAACAATATGAACTGATGTCACCTTTTGACAGACGTTCTAGATAGCAAAGGAATACGCATCCGATTATCACCCAGTCAATCATAATCCGACCATTAACTGACCATTGATTTCCACCCTAGTTCGACAACCAGGAGCCATGATATAGGGGTGGGCACTTAATTTCATAGACGACCCATTTTTCTCTTTTAAATACTTAAACAACAGAAGGACATCGGCCCATAGTGCTGTCCTTCCTTTAACGGACACTTTGACTTACAAGGGGAGGGCGCGACTAAGGAGATTCATTTGGGGTCGAGACTTGGTGTAATAGTAGTACTCCTTTAGGGTGTTCAACCCTTAATGTAATTCGGCCGAAAGACCAGTCAATTCGGAGAAAATAGCCTTCGAAATTCATGCTTAGCTTTTATACAATTAAGTTTTAATTTCCTCCAATGACGCTGTGCCTCGGTTGGTAGGACGCCTGCTTTCAATGCCGGTGGACAGATTTCAAATCACGCGATCAACTTTTTTTTTCAGTTCCTTTAATTACTTTTTAAAATTAAATAAATTTATTTATATAAGGTATTTATATTATGTTTAATAAATATATTTTTATATAAATAAATAATATTTATAGTAAAATATATAATAAATATTAAATGTTATTTTATATAAAATTTAGTTACAAATAGTTTGATAATTTGAAATTCAATATACTATAAATAAAATATTATATGTAATATAAAATAATTTATAAAATATATTATTTTATTGTTTTTAATAAATTAATTATTTTATAATTATATAAAATATTTAACAAGTCCTTTTTAAATAAATATATTTAATTTTAATACATTTTTTAAATTATTTTAATTAATAATAATTAACTATTTTCAACTAATAATAATTTTAAATAATTTTAATGAGTAATTAAGTTTAATGAATATTACTTTTAAATATAATTTAAATAATAAATAATTTAAATAATAAACTAATTAAATTATCTTTACTATATAAAACACAAAATAATTACATAAAATAATATCATTTAATATTTTATAAACCTTTCATAAATAAATTTATTTAATTTTAAAAAATAATTAAAGGAATTGAAAAAAAAAGAGTCGATCGCGCGCGATTCGAACTCTATCCACCGGCATTGAAGACAGGCGTCCTACCAACCGAGCCACTGCGTCATTGGAGGAAATAAAAACTTAATTGTTTAAAAGCTAAGCATGAATTTCGAAGGCTATTTCCTCCAAAGTGGCTAGCCATTCGGCGGAATTACATTGAGGGTTGAACACCCTAAAGGAGTACAACTATTACACCAAGTCTCGACCCCAAATGAATTTCCTTAGTCGTGCCCTCCCCTTGTTAGATTACAACAAGATACGTCCCGATACGGCATAAAATTATGCTTTAAATTTTGTTTCAAGCCCTAGAGCTTAAGAATGGTGAAAAAATAGCCACTTTAAAAAGTTTGAGTACAACATTGTTTCTATACAAATTTTACAAAATGTACGCGAACGATTGTGGGCTGATGATGATTACAGAAGAAATTCTCACCCACGGAAGTCATAAATGACTATCTTTCACGACTATCGGCACATCAAACTTAATTGCAACTGAGAATCATTCTCTGTCTCAAATTAAAAATACAGTTAGAAGGCAAATATAAAAATAAATAAAACTATTCTTAGAAAAGGTTTAGAATCGAACGTTCGCCCAAAATTTCAAAGTGCTCGATTATCTTCTTGAAGCAATACCGAGAAGATAATCGATTAAAGTGGGCCAAACAGCACATGTCAATCGATAATGTCATTATCGATATAGCCCCAATAAGTCTGTACACTATGGACAAAACTTCTGAAAAGAATAAACGGGAATATTTAGTAGACAAAATGGTGATGGTGCTGTAATATAGTGTAGGGGAAAAGAAGATCTCTTTCAACTGCCAGACAAGGCAAGCATTCACCAATGATCGTCAAAATTCTGAAAGCTGCCAAGATATACTTGCCAATTATTTGCTTCTTGGTGGTGAAATTTTAAGCGGAGAGTATTGGATTTTTTTCAACAGAACAAAGCCTTGATCCATACTTCCAACTCGACATAATAGTGGTTTAGGTCAAAAAGGGTATTGGTTTTTAACTTGCTAGCACTTTATATTGACCTCATAACTATAAAAAAAACTATGGAATATACTCACACGTACAGTTTAGAGAAATGGTAAGCGCGATATTCATCATTTAAATTCACTATGGAAGATGCTTAGTTTAAAATCCATCTGGAAACTATTCAATTCCTGATTTTATCGATGGAACGAATGTGTCAACTCATTCAACGCTTTAGAAAAATAATCAACAGCTAAACTTTTCTTTTTTTTTTTTCCTTCTTAAAAAATAATTAATTACTGTGCTCTAGAACTTTTATTTCTTTAAATTTTGTTGTACTCTAAATTCTATGGTTTCAGTTATAAATTATAACATAAGTGCTTTAAGTATAATTTTTAAAACCACAACTTGTAGCACATATCAACATGTATTTAAATTCGAATTATTAATTACAATTTAAATTGAAAATTGCTGGTGCGTTTGCACTTTTGACACTTTCATGTTAGTATGAATATATTTCATCATGAATATGTTCCGAATTTATTTCAAATCCTGTTGCATTTAATAATAATATATTGTCACTGAATAAATAAAGGATATATGTTATAATATAATAAAGTTTTTCCAGAGATTTATTATTAATGACTTCTTCAGGGAATGAGAGCTGTAATAAAATAGAATGTCAGTTTATTACACGTATTTTCATCTATTATATTGGCTAGTGAAAAAAATAGTAAGAATTCAATACTTATTTATATATCAAGAACAAAATTCTAATTGATTCTAAATAGTATTTCAATAGCTATTAAGGTGCTAATTATTGAGAAACTTCATTTATAAAACGAATAATATGTGAATATAGTTTATAGAAAAATAAACTCATGCATACAGCACAGATGTGTTTGCCATGATGGACAAAACATTCAAATGCAGGTGTTATTTTATGCGGTATTTTTTTCTTTTTGAAAACTGTTAAGAAAAAAATGATTTCTGCTTTTTAATTATTTGAAGATATTCAAAGATTACTTTGTGATTATGAATATTTAATGTGCGACCAATGTAACATATTATAACTTAACATGTTAGAAATTGTTTCATGGCCAACAATATAACATTTAGTCTCAAATGGTAATGCACAACTACTTAATAATTTATTAAAAATTATGTTTTAAGCATAATCTTTGCAATTTTTGAGCAAATTAAATTATTTCTAAGGCAAATATATTTTCCAATCTACAAAAAAAAATTTCAAAGAAATAATATATAAAAACAATCAGACTTGCATCTGATTACTATATTCATCATAATGTTAGGATAAAATGTATTTTCTTCCGTTTTTTGTGTTTTATCTTTAATTACATTAAAACAAATAATTAAATGGAATGACATAGACATAATAATGCGCATTAACATGTTTTGACGTCATTTAATTAAAATATTACACTTTTAAGTACATAGTGCAAGAGCAATACGTTTGTAACTCTCTATATACTAGTATTATACACTATAAATATAATACTAATGTATTATATTTTGATACTCTTAATACTTTACTTTGATATATTACTTTGATATCTTAATATTTTACTTTGATAATCTTAATACTTTCTTCTACAAACATTGCCTATGATTATATTTAAACCAAAAGGGTATAAACACACCATAGGAATTTTCAAAAGCAAACAGATATAAACAGCATCCTCCAGTCATTGAACATATCCAAGTATAAACGCATGATTGGGAAGTAATTTTAAAAGATCAATTCAATATTTCCAATTCTTTCATACCCTCTTCCTCGAAACCGTTTACCGAATTTACCAATGAAAGGCTTTAATTCTCTGGTAAACTTTTCCATTTGTGTGGAAAGGCCGCGTGACACAACAACCGCATACGTCCAGAGAGTTGAATCATTGATTTATCAGAATACCCACTTCCCCGCATCAAGATATCGAAATCCAGTGTAAATTCGATAACTGGGTATCTCCTGAAACGAGTTGCAAGTTTCTTGTTATTGCTACTCAAGCGAAACTGTGGGAAGAAAATAAGGTTTGGG
>BMAV01001916.1:127291-142135 GCA_019973955.1 Trichonephila inaurata madagascariensis | reverse complement strand
TTTTATATAATTTTAGTCTTATTACTTATTGAACAGCCCTCGTACAAAAGCGATGTGGAATTTCTATAAAAATTGGATTCAATTTAATCTGTAAACATAAATTTTCCATGGTTTTTCTTTTTTTATCTTATACAGTAAATTGTAGAAATGCAGATAATTTATACAGTGCGTATTTTCCAAAACAAAAGAATATTTTTTTACTAAAAAAATTATCTCTAAAAAAGAAGAAAGAAACTGAAAGCTGACTCCTTCCCATCTCGTTGGAATTTATTCATCCATCGAACCAACAATGATAAATCACCCCGATTTCTGGGGGATGTTCTACAGCTAATAATTAAATGAAAGAGGTTAGATTCTAAGGTTTACAGTTTCCCTTGTGATTTTTTCAAAAGTTTTTCGTAGAATTTGTTGCCTAGTCTAAGTAGACTTGATTTACGAAGTTTTTTATTCCAACGAGGAGAGTATGCAAAGAAAATTACAGTCTTCTAAACAAAAAAAATTCGAATTGGAAGTGTTTTGAAAAAAATTAGAATTTGCCTTTTTATGTTTGTATGCGAAAATATTAGTGGTTTACGAGAAAATAAATTTTTTTTGTATATATAAGTAATTAACACAGTACTTTAAATATTTAAAAATTATAAAAATAGTAACTGCCCAATCGAAAACCCCATCCATCGTTTAGTAACATTATGATACTTAATTTATAATCATATTATCCGGTTTAATTGATTTAAGTTCATTTAGATACAAAATAAGATTACTTTAACACATATTTTATTATTTATTTTGCATTAATTTGTATGATATATAACTATTGGATGCAAAAGGAAAGTTCAGAAACATTTTTTTCCCCACTTTTTCAATTCCTACTATTAGCTCACACTCCCTCTATATTTATTTATTTATTTATCTTGGTGGAATTTTCAATCGTTAATAAAATACATTTTAAAGCGCTCAATTGAGCTGCAATTTTGTATACATGATTATTTTGGATGACAATACAATAATTTAATTATAATTAATAAAAATTAATTGATTAAAACTAATTATTTAAAGAATTACAAATACAGCCACGTTGGCCTCCTTTTTGGCGACTTAGCGACCCTTTTGGCAACTTGTATTAAAACTTGAAAAGGTTTTTTTTTTCTCACGTTTTAAAGCATTCAGTTGAACTGAAATTTCACATACACGATTGTTTTGGATGACAATACGATACTTTAATGATAATTAATAAAAATTAATTACCACTTAAAATTGTGATTATGTATATACATATTTATATTAATTGTAACTATTTAATAAAAAGTAGCTAAAATAAAAATTTTCTTTGTTGATCTAAACAGGAATTGACTTAAAAAAATTTTTTATATTGCTTGTTATTTTAAATATAATCTAAAATATAATCTCCTTTGTTATTTACAACTGTCGGTTGTTAGTTACAACTTCTCGGTTGCCTTCACATGAAAATTGTAGGCATTAAATACATCATTGCGTGTTACAGTTGTCTCATCTGTAAATAGCATACGATATTTAAAGTCCGGTTGCAATGCACATCCCTATAAAACCCACTGGCAGAAAATCAGGCTCAGTGGAGAATCTTCGGATCCAAAGCTTGTACTCGTTAAAAATGGAAAGATGAATATGATTTCCACGTTTGATATTCTTTAAAGGGATTTTTAACTCACACGTATGTTGTGTACAACAGCTATCGTACTTGACTAAGCCTTATCAGCTACAAATTTTAAGAGGCTTTCTTCAGGGCTCAGACTGCGAACTGTTCGTCGACCAACTTCGTATTTTGGAAATAACCTTTTTCACAAAATTGACGATATAACCGCTGTAAAACTCTGGGTGACGACATCCTTTCGTCCAAAAACTACTCTTGATAGATTCGTTTCGCAGATCTGCCTTTATCATTTACACGGCCGTGCAGGTAATGTATGTCTGCTTTTTTGGCATACGTAACGTCTCCTATCCACGGATGATAGAACAATTAAGAAAGGCGTCTTTTCCAACTGAGATACATAATGATGAACGGTGTCTAGTCTATTTACTGCCTTTATCCAACAACAAAATTAATCAATAAATCCATTTCACTTTAGTTTATTTCCTTTCGCTTCTCCGCGTCACATACATTCCAATGTAATAAATTATTGTTATAGTAGTGTACAGTATCACCTTTTAAACTTTGTGTTTTTAACATGGATTCGGAATCACCCTGGTGTATATATTCGAGCAGGTATGGTATACCTATTCTTCACACGGGCAAACTGAAAAATATAATCAAGATTAGATAAAAAAAAATGTATCAACATAAAAAATATAGTTAATATTTTGAATATTTTTAAGTAGTTGCAAATTAAACTCCCAAGGAAAAATTTGGTACTTCAGTGTATACGTTTGATTTAAGTTCAAGTTATCTCTGAAAAAAGAAAAGAGTTGAAAACTTCCGTGTAATTCAGTGCTTCTCAAACTTTCGACACTTGCGACCCAATATTCAATCATGTTTTTCATCGCTCCCCCCTCCATAAAATAACAATGTATTAAATTCAATAATACTATGCTTTGACACTAAAGCTACAATACGACTTGAACCTCTTTAGTAACACAGACGTATATAAACGTCTCGCTTAAATGGTGAATTCATTACTCCAGACATATATATAGGGCTTTCCGAAGTACAAACTTTTCTGTGAACTGTGCTCTATAAAATTATTCCGAAGGCTTTGGAATGCAATAAAATAACCTTGACCGTGTTCGCGAAGGATTTACTTATTTCAGAAGATTTGCTTATTTATTCCTTATCTACTCCTCGCCCCTACCCCAATGTACCACATACGTTCCCCTAAGTATTAAACGGTGGCATTGGGGAACGTAATTTTTATTCGGCATTTAAGGGATTAATTAAAAACTATACAAATGAACAAGATAAGTGTTCCTTTTTGCATATAATTTTTATATATGACAAGCCCATGAGGTCACTGATAATTATTAAATTTGTTTTTAACTAGGTAAATTAGTTTACATTGCCTACACAGTACTGATATGTGCTTTATATTAGTGTAAATATGTATTTTATTTTTTATTATGTCAGAATGTATTTTGCTTGTTTAAATTAATAACTTTTTTAAATAATTTTTTGTTTTCAACTTTTCGATATGCTCGCGCCCCCTTGTAGGGTTATGACGCCCCCCTAGGGGGACGCACCCCACAGTTTGAGAAACACTGGTGTAATTCCTTAAATCCAGGGATTTATCCGAATTCAGGTTTTTTTTGTAACATACATACTAAAATTAAAAACGGTTCAGATACTGCTTTAAGTTTTCTTCTTACAAGTTTGAAGACTATTATTGTAATAAAGCCATTATACAATTTGAATATGAAATAAATAGAATATGAAGAGATAATAGATACAAAAGTTTTCTGACGGTTGTTTTCAGGGCAGCAGAATTATATCAAGAGAAACGTCAAAATACACACAGACGGTCGATTGTCTACCTTTTTCTCTTTTTTCGTTCCATCTCGGACAAAAGTGAAAAAAAATGTTTATGTTCGATTTCAGATTGGTTTTCTCAAAAAGAAAACTGAGTTATGTCTTCAGACAGGTCTTTTCACAGACATTTTTATGCCTCTATTGTATGAGAAAAGCAATATAATCGTGAGAAAACCATTCGAATTTCAAAGTATGACAGATACAGATATTTTTGACGACTACGTACTTTTTTATTTTCTCTATATTGATAAAAAATGATGAATTCGAATAACTTTTCTTTTAATACTTTATTATAAAAACTAGACTTGATCATATATGTATACATATTTAATTATATCCAACATGATCACTTTCAAATTGCTAAAAAGCAGTTTTTAACATTGAATTTGTTCTCTTAATCTTTTGATTTTAGAAAGACATTTCAAATAAAACATCTATAAATAATAATCTGTAATAACTACTGACATATATAATAATTCGCATATAAAACTACAATCTACATACTTCAAAATATTTTTGTCTGTTCACTTTTATATAGAGAAAAATTCTACAGTAGGTTTTAAATTATGTGAGGATACATTTTTAACAAAAATCAAATCATTACTATAAATAAAATTTTACTATGTCATAGGAAGAGGTAGTTATTGATGAAAATAGTATCTTTATCAAAACTGCACAAAAGAATCTAAATTGTAAAAATGTTTTGTTTTATAGGGTTTTTTTTCTTTTATATTAGCTTTTTATAAGAATTTCTTTACAAAGTTAATCTGATGATTGCCCGCAATAGTAACTGTAAAAATTCACAAAAAATGTAAAAATTTGTTAACTGCAAAAACGATTTTTGGCATTTATACTAAATCTTTTTAAGAACTGTCTTCTTAAGAACATTATACTTTTGTATGTATTATATAAGTTTGTTACAATAGCTAAACTATAGGGGTGGTCAACCCAAATGACCTTGCGGGCCAATTCGGAAAAACACTATAATCCCTCTGGCCGCATATAAAAATACAGTCGAACCTCTATATTGCGAATTTTTCTATATAGCAAACTTTTTTTCTTGAACCAAGAACATTTCACTTTTTTCTTCGTGAAATAACCTCTCTATAGCAAAGTGCATTTTCTATACAACGAACTTTTTCTCTTGCGATTAATTTTTTTTTTCTTTTTCGTCCTGTTTCAAAAGTATTCCTGGATATTTCGGGTGTTTTCTCCTCTAACACATTTTATGGTAATCAATAACCTTGAACAGGTTTTACCAGATGCCTAACTCACCGTGAGCAATAAAAATTTACCGTAAGTTTTCAAACAAAGAATTCCAGTAAAATTAGAAGATTTTATCAGTAATTAAATTTAAGGAAGCATGCGGTAGTGTATGCTTAAAATTACTGAATACAAAATAATGTATGTTTAAAATTACTTGTAGGCTTATATAAAATTAGAAAATGTCCTTAAAATTCAATAATTTTAGTATAAAATTATTTTCTTAACTTTGAAAATACAGTGTACCCCTCGATATTCTTTTTCTTGTTTTCCTTGCTGTTTTTCTTACTTTTTTTTTATGGGTAAGATATATAAAATAAATAGCTATTAAAAAAAACAAGTAATATAAAAAAAAGTTAAGTCAATTCCTACTTAGATCAACAAAGAAAAATTTTATTTTAGCTACTTTTTATTAAATAGTTACAATTATAATACATGTGTAAATGTATAAATATGTATATACATATTATACATTTACATGTATAAGTATGTATATACATATGACAGAATCACATCATTAAATAGTAATTTATTTTAATTAATTATAATTAAATTATCATATTTTTACCCAAAACTATAGTGTATAAAAAATTGCAGCTCAAACGAGCGCTTTAAAATGTGAGAAAAAAACCTTTTCATGTTTTGACGCAAGTCTCCAAAATTGATGCCAACGTGGCCGTATTTGTAATTCTTTAAATAATTAGTTTTAATCAATTAATTATTATTAATTATAGTTAAATTATTGTGTTGTCATCCAAAATAATCATGCATATAAAATTTCAGCTCAATTGAGAGGTTTAAAATGTATTTTATTAACGATTGAAAATTCCCCGAAGATAAATAAATAAATATATAGAGAGTGTGAGATGATAGTAGGTATTGTGAAAATTTACAAAAAGGTGTGAATAATTACTTTTTTTAATACATAGTGTTTATTAATTTAAAATTTGTTCCATGGGGTTTATAGAGTATATTGAAAGATGAACCTCTATGTGCAACTAATTTTCCATATAACGAACTTTTTTTTCGGGATTTAGCGACTTCGTTAAAGAGAGTTCCGAGTGTATATATCTTTATATTAGATTTGGACCCAAAACAAATACTTATTGGAGTTAAACTTTAAAACAGAATGAACTATTATTATTGTTTTTATTATTTTTCATGTGTATAGACATAGATAATATAATAATTATGACACTATAAATAAATAATGTTTAATTTATTTAAATAATTTGTTTCTCAATTCTTCCACTTTGTTTTTGACATCGATCTCAACGCGTGTGTTTGCAGATCGTAATTGATGTTACAAGTTTGAGCGCGATTTATGTTTGATAAATATCGTTTTCAAAAAAATCTTTCCTCAAGTGTATGTTGAAAAACAGTTTCAGGAATCAAGCGTGATGCTGCGGGGTATCGCTACAATACAATACTGCCTACTTTTTAGTATCTATAAAAACAGAAACAACGTGATAAAATAGAAACAATTGTGGAATTTATTTGTTACAAAACACTACATTAAAAGCAAAAATATTGCACGAAATAAGGGTATTTTGTACAGTTGTAAAGAATCTCGCAGGCCGCAAAACTATTCAAGGCGGGTCGTGGGTTGACCACCTCTGAACTAAACCTATCATCAATAATTATCTTCTATATCCGCAAAGTAGACATTAAATTAAAATTTAAAAGCATCTAGTGTCAATAAGTATACAAGGTATACAAAAAGAACGAGTCTAAGTGTGTAGCTTGAAAAAAGAGTGGAGTTGGCAACAATTGTTTTGATGACGTCATCCCACGCCTCTTCTCTATCCATGTGGCCAGTTCCGCCTTAATCGATCACGCCAGTTGGGAGTATTGCGTCATTGAGTGAACACATGCAACTGCATTCTGCCGGGAAAATGTCAAATCAATATCAAGTTTCTTGCGAAACCAGAAAACAGCCACGAAAACATTTCAGCTATTAACAGAGGCTTATAGAGATGAAACTTTGTCTCGTCCACATGTGTTTGAATGGGATAAAAGATTTTCAGGGGGAATTGGCAGTTTGGAAGATGATGGACCTGCTGGGCGCCCAAGGTTAGCGATTACAAACCAAAACATTGCCGAAATTCGTGATATGAGTGGGTTCCTACTCACATCAGTGGTCAGACTGTTAATCAACTCTACTAAATTGAAGTACTAAAAAGAAAAAATTTGGAAAAAAAGGCCAGAATTGCGGAGTGATGAACGGCTGTTGCACCAAGACAATGCACCCGCTCACATGACCCTGTCTGCCAAGCAGATTCTGGCAATCAAAAACAATACTGTGATGTTGCATCTTCCGTATTCACCTGATTTGGCCCCATGCTACTTTTTTTTTCTTACAGTTAAATCTTGCTAAAGGGGAATCCATTTTACCTCAGTTGAAGAGGTTCAGGCAAAAACGGAAAATCTCTTAAAGGGAGTTCCAAAAACCTCGTTCCAGAACTCTTACTAACAACAGCAGCACCGAATGCAGAATTGTGTGAATACTGAAGGGAGCTGCTTTGAAGGTGATACTGTCAGGGAGAACTGATTTTGTAAGTACAATAATTTAATGGACCAGTCTCGTTTTTTAATGTGTGTGTGTGTGTCATACCTCGCATGTAGTTGAAAAGAGTTCTAAGCTTTAGGAAAGGCATGTATTTTCTCAATAATATTAATACTATTAAAATATTATTCAATGATAAATATTGTTATTCTAAATTATTGTGTACAGGCTAATACTTATTACCCCAGTGCTTCTCAAACTTACAATATTTGAGACACAATAATCAATCATAATTTTCATAGCGACCCCTGCCCTTCCATACAATAACAATGTATTGAATTCAATAATACTATACTTTCACACTAAAGCTACGACACGATTTCAACCTCTTAAGTGACACGGCGTATATAAACATGTTAAGTGCCCCGGACGTATATATACGTTTTTCAGTAGTACTATCTTTTCTGTGCGCTGCTTTCATAAAAAAAATTCGAAGGCTTTGGAATGCAATAAAAAGCCCTTGACAGTGTTTGGTATTATTCCTTTTGGCCGCGCCCCCCAATACATGACACACGCACGTCTATGTGGAAAACGATGGCTTTGGGAAGCGAATCACGTATCTTTTAATACGCAGAAAAGGGATTAAATATAAACCGTGCAAATCATTAAGATAAGTGCTAATTTTTGCATATTATTTTATATATGACAAGCCCATTAAGTCAATGGTAATTATTAAACTTGTACTTAACTTAGTATTGCTAAATAATTTTTAAAATACATTGTGCAGTACTGATACATTTATAAGTGTTTTATATCAATGTAAATGTGTATTTTCTTTTTCATTATGTCAAAATGTATTTTGTTCATTTACTCTCAGTAAATTAATAATTTTTTTTTTACATAATCTTTTGTGTTCGGCTTTTCAATAGGCTCGCGCCAGCCTCGTGAAGTTATCACCTCCCAAGGGGGATCGTCCCTCAGTTTGAGAAACGCTGTATTACCAATATATAAGCCTTCGGTTCTCATCAAATGAATGTTAAATTGATATTGAAATATATATGTGACGTGTATGTGGTATTCTTTAAAATACAACTGAGAAAAGCAGCGCAGTTTTTCTTTATCTTCTTTATTCGTTAAAAAAGTGGTTCATTATATTACGTAGCATCAAAAAATATTAATATTACGCAGGCATTCAAATATTCGGCGATGACAGAAACCTTGGAATGAAGCAAAAAATGTTCGTTTATTCTCCGAGCTCAAAGAAGAAACATTACATGTTCTAAGCTTCCGGCGGGGAAAAAAAAAACATCTTCAAGGGTCATTAAAATGTCTTTGCTGTTCGTAAACACGTTTTCTTGTTAAATGTGTTTGTTATTTAAAGAGACAGAATTCATTTTTTCCGCCCTTCTGTTATCTCGTATGAGTACGAGCTCGCTGATGTATCTGTTCGAGTGAAATATTTTGTGCTCCAGGATGTTATGCTCCGTTTTTCATCATTACAGAAAGATAGAAATGGCGGGAAGATGACGCAGTGCATTAGGCAGGCTAACAAGTTGAAAAATGAAGAAAAGGAGCAGATGAATCAAAGTAGCAAGAAGTATTCTTTCAGAAAATGTGAAAAATTGATGACTGAATTTTCGCGAAAGATCTTTCGAGAAGCTTATTACTTATATTTTCGGTGTTTAGAAATTTTAAAAAAGTAATTGATTTTTTGTATTTTCTAATTCGAAATTTGGTGGGCTATTACTCATTTTTCTGGACAAATCTGAAAAAATAATGCAAAATAGGTGTTTCTATATAAGACATCATTAATTAATTGATCAATAAGTTAAGTTAAGCTTATTCTAATTCATTATAAAAATTAATTTCAAATACTTATTTAGATTAGATTAGATTTAGATTAATAAACCTTCAGCCCAAAATTAATCTAAATATGTATTTGAAATTAATTTTGGGGTGAGGGTTTATTAACGCTGTTATTATAAAGCAACACGCGGGCTATTGATGACGGACCTCGTAATTTTGAACCATGGTCAAGTGGCAAGGATGACACCTGAGATGAAATCCCTCTCTCCGAACTTCCACACCACACCAATGAGAGGAATTTGAGTCTCGATAGATTTAACGTGTATCATCCCCTCTACAGGGTGGGTCTTCAGTGGTACAAAGATTAAACACATGACGCGCTGGCCATGACTATGATCACGATTGATTTTTGGAGTAATGAATTAATTTTACTTATGTTTGATTTTATATTGATGGTTAAGTTTTAATTATACAATACATTGAAAAATTTGCACGTACTTAAACAGTATTTTCTTATTCATATGCAACTGAGTTATCACTTAAATTACCGGAAAAAGGACACAATATTGTTCTACTTTTATTTAGTTTTTCCACATACGTTTATCCGAATCAATTGGGACCGGACACCGTTCGGATTCGCGATTGTTCGGATAACCGAAAACCGAATGCGATCCATGCAGTATATGAAACCGGACACTATACGAATACTGAAAATCATCACATGCGGAAAACGTACTAGAAGAAAAAGCAAAATAGATGCAAAAAGTCAAAATTTTACCTTTATTGTGGAAAAAAGTCGCTTAATTTTCGCTGTACCATTATATGCCTTCCTTTTTTCACTGCAAGGGCTCAAAAAACACTGGTTCGAATATTTAACGTTCCGAATAATAAACGTTCGGATAAACGACGTTCAACTGTACAAACATTTTTTAAATTTTGCTTACTATTTTTCGCCGAAAAATTTATTTGACACCATTTTGATTTAAATGGCGCATAGAATCATTCAACAAATATTTATAAAATTTTTATAATTTAAAAATTTATACCCTAGTTTAAGGTATCCGCCTACCTTAAAATAGTGAATTTTGCCAAAAATTAGCAATTTTTTTATGATTTTATTTTATAGGCCATCTTATTAGCTTTATAAAAATATCAAGTTTATTATTTTCCATTCACTAGAATAAAAACTACAGGTGTTTTAGTAAAATCAGATGCCACTGCTTTAAGCAAGATGTAATACTTTAAAATGGTTTTACTCGAAATGCTTTTTTTTTTATTTTGAAAATACTGAAACGGGAACAGTGATTTCTCAAAAACTTTTGAAAATAATTAACTGAAATTGTTTGTGTATGTTCTGTATAATAGTAGAAGTGTTTTAACCTTCAGATTTAGCAATCACTGTTTTATTACAAAGTTTACAGTCCCTTATGTGAATATAATCACTGTTTTTTAAGCAATTTCGTATAACTAAGATGAAGTGCTCTATAGTTTTTGTAAATTTAAAATATCTCTTATCCTGAAGGTCATTTTAAAAATGAATAGCAAAGCAACTCATTAAAATTGAAAAATTGAAAATTTGTTTATAAACTTTTGGTACAAAATAGGCCCCGTTTATGTAATTTTTTGTAAATTTTTACCCATTTTTTCCAATTTTAGTAACAACAATTTCTTTTTCTCTTCTTAATTTTAGCATATTTTTTAATATAAATTTACTAAATAAATTCTAAAAACACAAAAAAAATCCCATATCTCTATTTAAAAAAAAAGGTGTCGCAAGTAGTCGAATACCTTAAGAATGTCTTGAATTAAAGAGCCATCATAAAGGCTAATGTTTTCCATAAGGCATAGAACAAATTCACTCCATATTTTTGTGTGTGGCTTAGGAACTAGAATAAACCCTTCAGAGGTAATTTATTACATAATAAATCAATATATGTGATTTATTAATATAATTAATTTCATATTGAATCAGGGTTTATTTTTCTCAAAACATGTCAATATAAGTATGATATATAATTAATTTAATTAATATCGATTTTTTTTGTTGTCCTTCAATATTTCAATTTTAGAATCCACATTTTTCATTTTAATTCATTTATCAGCCCTTTAACTGTCAAGTTATTTTGATGATTTGGGTACATAAATTGTCGCTCTTATGCGAAAGACTAAAAAATGAAGCTGAAATAAACTTCTCCCTATATGTATTCGGGTATGTGTGCTTTTAAATTCCATATTTCTCATATTATCTTACAGATTTCAATTACGTTTTAAAAAGAAGCAAACTTATAATGTACAAAACGTCCATTGAGATACACAATATTAAAAACTAAATTTAGAAGGATAAATGGACATTGCAAGACATTCTCAAAAATATTAAACACAAAATGTATTTCAAATCAGATCTTATATCATGTAGGAGGAAGGAAAAATCCATGATGTATAGAGCATAAGAATGAAGTTCGAATACAAAATGCTGAATGTGATTTAAATATTCTACAATTTTCAACCCAAACTCAGAGCTAAAATGATGTGGCTTAGAAAGAGGCAAAAAACATATTGTAAATGCAGACGTTAAACGTTTTGTATATATACCACAATCTTATTTTTAAAAAATATTTGAATACTTTAACAAGGATGATGGGTTAAAAACGTAAATGGGAAGACGAGAGCAGAAATTTTTAGTAAGAATGAAGGTAGAAGTTTAAGAATGCATACCTTTATGTTTCATATGATCTTGCCAAGTGTCGTAATAAAGCCAATTACTTGAACTACTCTCTGATAATTGCTTACTTGAGTCAAAATCGAAGGAGAAACCCCAAAATATACATTAACAACTCTATGAATAACAACTTGCAAGCATTGTGTATTAGCATTCTACAGCAATGCAACTAATACATTTATCATGGTTTTGCCCATGGTAAATGCCTATATATATATTCTGATGAAAGTTCATTTAAATAAGTGGTAATTTCATGCTATACGTGTACTCTTAGAGATTCAGGAGGATACTTATTGTTGAAGACCGACTTTTTTAAAAAGTATCTACACACGGCAAAATTATTCCTAAAAACTATATTCGAAATACTCTTTGAGAAATTTTATAAATAAAGTAGGTTTAGAGAAATTTTTTTTCATTTCCTTGCAAAATATAAATGACAAATCGTATTTTACTTTCTAATTTTTCAAAAAATTATTTTCTATGTGTAACTCAAGTGAAAAAGTATATCAGTCATATACATCTCAGTTATATTTAATTTCAATTATATTTATTGTTTAGAAACTCGTTCTGCGATACTTTACTTTTTTAATATATAATTTATTATGTAAGATATCAATTTTATAGAAGGAATAACCAGAATTAAAAAAAAACATTCAATTCTTCAAAAGTGAAACAGTGGAAATAACAGTATAAGACAAATAACATTTGTGTGTGTACCGTGATATCAGCTTATTGTATTGCTTATGTGTTTGTAAGATACAATTTTCTTCTATATTTTCTCTCTTAGGTCTCATGTATTTTTCTTGCGTGTGTTGCCAAAGACTCAGCAGGAAATTAAAAATAAACGAAGTATAAAATTTTTATAAAACCTTAATTAAAATGAGCTGTATTTCATTGTGGACATTTTTTGCATAAAAGATAATCAGTCAAAGCTTCTCGCACTTTTTTGTAATATTCTTGTATAAATCTAATTTTTTTTTCCACAAATCTAAACTTTTACCGCCAAACAACTGATAGAAAAGTTGTAAAAATGTCAGAATCCTTCGAATTTTTAAGATACGTTAGAGCATTTAATCAAGCTCAGGAAGAAAATAAAGAAGGTTAGGACCAAGGCCATTGGTTTAAATTCAAAATTATGATCCAGGACATTAGTTTAAATTCAAGATTACGACCAAGGAAATTGGTTTAAATTCAACAGTAGGACCAAAGACATTAGTTATTGCAGCGTTAGATTTAATTAATCAAAACTTCGGTATTTGATATCACACTGTTGTAACTCTAGTTCAGCGGCGCTGCAGTCGCTTGTTTTCAAGTGTATATAGTATTCCTGTCTGTCTTGTTTGTGTTCTAAATAAACGTTTGTTCCTTCATCCGACTGGTGGTATCATTGTAGTCGCCTCAACTTCTGATAGGTAAGACTGAATTTATTCCATTTTTATTGAATGAAAATCGAATTGAAATTTTGAAAAACGATAACGAACGAATTACGAATTTGAACATTAATTTGAATTTGAATTTGAACACACACAAACCAGTTAACAAGCAATGTGAAGTTCCCCCCCCCCCCGGGTGCCCTTTTCCTTGATTATCAGCGTGAGCTAGAGGTGTAGGAATAAATGAAGAACTAGGAGCTGACATGATCTTAATATATGACTTTATTAAGATCTTAAACTTTTAACAGATTAGATAATAATAATATATGGGAGAGAATCTACGATTACTAAACACACAATGTATATAATACCGAAATAGCGTAACCCGGACCACTATCAATAATAAACTCGCCTAAGCTGAGTTATAATTATATCACAGATCCGAATATTAAATAGTCACTCCTACCTTAATGTCGAATGAAGTAGCGCTCAATCTGATTCTAGTTGTAGTTGCGTTTCACCGCAGTGCAATGGTATGCACCTTGACCTAAGGGCTCTTTGTCACGGAATTCCTCTGTTGGCTGTCACTTCACAATTGAATCACGGACTATCATAACATTCCCCAAATTGTGCCACATCGCTTACTCTAACTTCTGTTATTTAAAAGCTTCCTAATTTGCATCTTTCTTTCACGCTTCACCTCTTGCGTTTGGTTGGAAAAGAGTTGCCATTAATTCTGGATCCAAAGAACCCAAAAGGACATGTTAATGAAAAGACGCGTGAGCCCGTCACAGCATTAATGATTTAAAAATTGAACAAATTATTAACTAATTAATGCATTCCTTACAACTAATGGAAAAATTTTAGTGCATTACAAATAATGTAACAAAATATGTATGTGACTAAAAATATGTGTAAAACTTGTTCGTGTTCTAAGACTTTCAAGCACTTGATTTCTTTGATTTATGACCCTTTTGCTAAGTAAATTGGGCACCGTATTGCTTTACGTGGTCATCACGTCAATTTAAGATTCAGAACACGAAAATTTAATTAATAAATGCCCACATAGCTAATTTAATCGATGAATTGTTACTAGGTAGGATTCAAAAGTTCCCGAACTGAGCCTATAACGTAAAATATCTTTGCAGTAGAAAGACTGCGATAACGTTTCTATGTTACTGCGTTCTTCTCCATTTCTAAAACGGTATTTCCTTAATCAAGTAGTCGGTGGCTCACCACGGCATCGTATTTTGTAAGCAGATGCATTTAGTAACCGGCAATTGAAGGAAATTACGTTTGTAGAGAACAGAATGAATATCAAATTTTGTAGAGTGCTATCGAGACTGACGAAATGTTGAAAGCATGTGTACAGAAGTAATATAACATTATCGAAAATGCAAGCTTTTGTGTGACAACGACATTTCAGAGAAGGCTGGGAAAGTTTTGATGGCGCGGAACGCTCTGGAGTCCATAGACTTCTCACACCACTGAAAACATTGAAAAGGTTTCTACGGCGATACGTTGGAACAGGCTTCAACCAACGACGGGGTGGAAACGTGAACAACTATTTCGCCACATCCTCCTTACTCTCCTGATTTAGCCTCCTACGACTTCAGAATATTTCCAGAAGTGGCACGTAGCTCTTAGTGTCGTCGATTCCAATCTGCAGATGAAGTTAAAAGTG
>BMAV01001916.1:97689-118640 GCA_019973955.1 Trichonephila inaurata madagascariensis | reverse complement strand
TTTTAAAATAGTAGTATACAAATTCATAGAACAACTTATTTTTAAGCTGTCCATAAAATTTCTAATAAAAAGGGCAAGAAATTTTACAGAAATTGGCCATGGAAACTCAATTTGTAAGTTGCGTGACAAATAAGGTAAAAGTTAAATAGTGATCAAAAAACACTTCGATAAGTAATTTCTTTAGAAAGTTCCAAAGAACTCACATAGATACATACTCTTAAGTTGTATATGGAATTCTAAATAAATAGGAAGAGTATTTTCTAAGAAATAAGGTGTCGAAGCTTAATTTTTAAGTTCTGCAAAAAATTACTTAAAAGATAAACAGTGGCAAAAAGACAATAATGTCAGTAATTTGCTTAAAAAAATGTTTATAAATTGTATAGAAATGTATTTTAAAGATGTAAATGAAATTTTAAATAAATAGAATAAGTATATTTTAAGAAATTAGGTGTGAAAGCTTAATTTAAACTTACTCTAGTTCTGCGAAAAATGAATGAAAAGTTGAAATATGGCAAAAACAATTAAGTCAGTAATTTATTTGAAAAAAATAAATATAAATCATATAAAAATGTATTTGAAAAATTTACATGTAATTTCAAATAAATAAAACAGGTAGGTTTTAAATGGGAAAGCTTAATTTTATGAAAAATAAGTCGTGAATTAAAAACATGACAAAAATAATATGGGTTACCTTATTTATACTAATATGCTTCTGGATCATATGCACACCCCTCAGACAACTTAAATTTCATATTTTCTTTGGCCAGTTTCAGCCTTTTGTTTTTTCGTGATTCCAAGGAGGCTGCCGTTACGCGCTTAAAAGCTGTCGATAAGCGTTTTTTATCAGAATCTTTAGCAGTAATAACGTTATTTTTGTTATATTTCAAACCCATTGCATTAATTATATCAATTTGGCTCTTATGCCCATCATTGTGGTCACATACAGCTAAAAACGCAGCTATTCTTGTAATGGTAATGCTGGATCCAATAGTTTTTGGGCTGTAATTCCAGATTAATGAATTCAAAGATTCATTGGGGTTTTGAGTTTTACCTCCAAGACACCTTCGTAACAGTTTTAAATGCGACAGATCTTTGAAAATGGGTTTTATTGCTTCAGAAACTGCTTCCGGCAAATTATTTTTGTGTTTAAAACCCGGCACTTTATTGTTTTGGACACAAACATTATATTTACACCAACTATTGCTGCCTTTAGGGCAAAACCAGTGTTTGGGTTGCTCGTCAGTACTAGCTGTATGAGCCCATACAGCCCAGATAGCCTGCCTCATTTCGTGTACATTTTTGGTATTACCACGAATTGCATTCCCATAAAAAGCTGTTAACCTATTAATGACAACATCTGTGAGGCGGCCTTTCCCACCAATTGTTTTACCATCGGACAATTTTTTCTTGCCAAGAGATGATTTTAACTTTCTCAAGCGACTACCCATTCGCTTTTGAACGTGGCTAACACACTCTATTTTTTCAATTTTGATATTGTCACCATAAGGCTTTTTCTCCACAAGAGACATATATGTCTTTGTATCTCCATCTCCTATATACTGTTTATATATGAGCCCATACTTACTTTCAGAACGGAAAAAATTTCATTCATCCCACTCACTTCCATTTGTCCAGCAGACCCATTATGATTTTTTTTGCAGAAGGGCTGGTGTTTCGCTGAAAAAACACTGTATTTGGGTCCAAACTTTGGACCTTTAAATGAGTCGCACACCTTACAGAAGGATGACATAACCTTGATATCGAGCACCTTTCCACACTCTGCTCCAATTAACGTGCACACACCAACAAGTGATGTATGTCCACGAGTTTTCCATGTGCCATCCCCACTGACAGCAATGCAGTTACGTGTTCCATCGAGAATTTTTTCTTTCAAAGCAGCATCACTCATCGTCGCATTTGCCAAAGTCTCACACACATCTGCAATTTTTATATTGATACTGTCATATGCCTTTTGAGATACAGGTTTTGGCAATGACATAATAGTACAAAATGTACTTAACGAGGATAAACCTTGGCCTATACATCTCATGGCTAAGACAGATCTTCTATTTATTTCTGGAATGTTCTTTTTTGCTCCAATGAGCTCACATGAATTCAGTTTTTTTTTTTGCATTTTGCAATTTGAGCACATTAATAAAAAAGATGATGAAAGTCCTACATTAGATTTCTCGTTTATTTTTATTTTGCCATGGCATTCCAAACAACAAACATATTTTACTAATTGGCCGAGAAAAAGACTTATATCTATCAGCCGATAACCTTTAAAATGCTGTGAAATATTAGGTTCACACGAATCTAAAAGATATTTTTCACTCGGCAACTTCCTATAGGAGGCACTATCGTTTGGTGCTTTCCTTACAAAATTTGTTTTTTTCTTCTTACTTTCACCAGATATTGTTTTCTTCAGGAACTTATTACCTTGAAACCTTCTTTTTTTCGGTCTTTGACCAGACAATCGCTTTTTCTCACAATTTTCCATTTTGCGAAAGATCACACAAAAGTTGAAATCGGCAGAAAAATTTAACAGCTTTGGAAGTAAACAGTACTGCAAAATAGAGAGTTGAGTTGCAGCTATGCTACCTGTTTCAAAAGTAAGAATTAAATTACCTATTTTAAAAGTAAAAAAAATATTAAATGTGGCTCTTCTAAAAGCTAAGTTTGGATACTGTCAAACAGCTGTTAAAAAAATGGGCGTGGCAGTTTTGTTTACTCCTGGGATGCTTCAGTTTTTTATTAATAACTCAAGAAGTTTTGATCGTATCATTAAAATTTTGGTTGCAAAACATTTAGAAAAGATAGGGCTATAACATATATTTTTTTTAAAAAATCGAAATTTTAGAAGTTTAAGGGTCCTGAGACCCGTTAACAGTTCATCGTTTATTTTTCGGTTATTTAATTTAAATGATGAAATTGCTGTTAATGAATTTTATAGAACAATGCATCATGAAGCGTTGAAGAACTAAAATAATTTTCAAATGCCCAATAATTATTGTTCTAGACAGAAAGATTTCTCCCTTACTTGAAACAAATTGAATGATCCTTCGTTTTCTTAAATCATTTAACAATTTTCTCTCGGTGACTGGCACTAATCTATTCCGCTGCCCAATAGATTTTCTCTTAATGACTATAAGCATTTAACTGTTATGTAATATATTTAAGAGGCTGATCTCAGCGCAATTAAGTACTCTGAGCACTTTTAAAATTAAATTTTCTGCCGTCGTTGTTGTGATACGACTTCGCCGAGTTCTGCATTAAAGTGCTCATTGAACTTATGTATGCTCCGATGAATGCAGACGAACATTCAGAAAGGGGAAATTTTAAATTAACGCCGATTTAGTTTTCCTTTTACTTGCCCAATAGCATTAGCTGCGAAAACCTTCATTAAGAAAGTTTTTATTTATAAATAATGCAATGTTCAAGATGAGAAAATGAAAAATTAAGCGCCATTAACATATTTTTTTGACAAAATTTTAAATTAAAGAGAAATGAAATGCTACTTTGAATGCTAATATTTTAAGACAGTTTTAATTTTTAGTATAGAATTTTGATATTAAGAAATATATGAAAATATATTATTTTTTAAAAAGTATTCTCTGATTTTGCTGTTTTTGAAAAGGTTTTTAAAATGAATCAGATTTCTTCTGTGCATGTATATTAGACCATTTGCCAATACGCTAAATCTAATTTTTTAAAGGGGATTTGGAAACCTCTCTCTCTCAATATATACTAGCAATGTTAAATTGGTGGTTTTCGATGTGCCTTTTCTCAAAAACTGTTATAAGTACATGCTTGAAATTTTTTATACAATTATAGTAGACCTTTCTTATTATATTGAAATGATCTTTTAGCTAATTTTGAAATTTTTAATAATTTATGAAATATTTTATCAAACATTGCGAAATTTAACCCATTTTTCACTTCAAAAATTTGTAAAAAATAAATTTTTGCGTCTTTTACAAAAAGCTCATTTTAACCATCATTATAAATATATCATAAAAATTTACATACTTGTGAACAGTAGTTTCCCGGAAATGGTACATCGAACATCAAAATATGCATTTTGAGATAAATTGATTTTAATGTATGCAGTGAGGCTTCTAATCGGCTAGGAAACAAAAAAATAAAAGGCTCAAATTACAATAAAACATTAATGTTTTGTTTTATATTAGACTTCCAACTTTTAAATGAAAACGAAGTACTTTGTTTACATTTTTCGCCATTCAAGTGGGCGTGGCTCAGTTTCAACAATTATTTAAAAACAGGTTTTAATGGCTTCTAATTACCCTAGAGATTAAAGTAATGTATTTTTAGAAAGATTAAAATCTATACAATTTAAAACTGTAAAAACCACAAATTGTCAAAAAATAAGATTTTAGCTTTCCAACCCCCCTTAAAAAACTGTATTAATATCTTCTTGAAAACATGTAATAACAAATACGTTTAACTAAACATTTCACCGTATTGTGATTTAAATTTTTAAAATACTTTGTGTTAAAAAATATATAACAGAATTAATCTGCTTCCTTTCAAAATGGAAACTTTACAACTGGAATCCATTTCAAAATTAGTATGTGACCATAAATTCGACGTAAATTATCAAAATATTATAAACTCAAAAGGAAAAGATAGATGAGTGAGTAACGAATGAATTGAAGTATATTAGTCAAGAAACTTTTTATTGCACATATTACTTATCAAGGAAAAACGTTCTGTGATTGTACAACAACAATATAATAATGACTTAGATTTTTTTTTAAAACGTTAAATAAATCAAGGAAAAGGATGGTGCATTAAAAGACATTGCTTAAAACTCAATCTAAACCTTGTGACGAATCTATTTGCGTATCTTCTTCTAATCCTCTTGGGAAACCTTTGGGCTATCAATTCGCATTTATTCACAACCAACCCTTTTGAAGAAGAAACAGTGATATTCAAATTAAGTCTACTATATATAATCAAGGTTTTCTAGCTAACAACGAGGAGAGGAGCAAAGGACGTTGTGAGATAAAATTGATTGCTACTGATCTGGTATTATAACATTTTATAGAGTATTTCAAATAATTGATAAATTTAAAGTGACGATTAATTACTATTGTTGAATTAGTATTAAATTAAGTAGGATAGTAGATTCGATCCTGTGATAAGGGGATCGATATTTATAGTCTACTTGTAATTGGTGCCTCTTGCTATTAATCCACCTTTTGTTCATGTTGAGAACATCTCTTCTAGTTGAAATTAATTGAATCACTGTTGCTATTTTGTGAGATCAATAAATAGGTTGTTTCTGATTATGGCTAGTGTTTCTTCCTTTCCTCCCGCATATCAAGGCGGGCAAGAGAGAGGAATATATCCCTCACAACTTAAGTCTAAGAGTTTACTAATGTATTACTGTGAGTATATTATTTTGTCTCCTTCAGCGTTGTTATTGTCCTCCAAATTAGTTTACTTTACCTATGAAAGTTAATGGGCAGAATCTGTTTGTGTGTGTGTGTGTGTCTAATTTGAACTTATATAAATAAGAAATTTAGAGAATATAATCACTAAACAACTTTTTATTGAATGCAATACACACACATACATACACTGCTGAAGGAAGCATGCAAACCATGTGAAATTTACCTCATACATTGACGGCGGTGAAATATGCAAATCATTAGCTTTATAACGCAGACCGTAGCGCCACTCTCAAGCGCTATGTAAGGGGAGGACAGATTGGGGGTTGTTTTTTTGTGCTGTTTTTTTTTTCTTCTTTTGCTTAAGTTGCTTACCTATGCCTCGTTGAAGACATCGAGCGTCTTTTGGTCAAGTTTCTGAATTTGACCGAGGGAGAATAGTAGCTTATAGGGATTGCGGATTATCTGTCTGGGAAATCAGTCAACGTGTTGGACGAAACCGAGGAAATGTGATGCAGATCTGTCATCGCTGGATGTAGATGGAAACGACAGGGCCGATCACACCCACCTCGTAGCACCACTGCCCCTAATGACAGCTGGATTGTGTGCATGGCAGTGATGAATGGCGCAGCCACATCACGAACCATAGCACAATAGATTCAGTCTGTTACACATCAATCGGTGTCCTCTTGTACCATTCGGCTCCGTTTACAGCAGAGTGGAATGCCTCCAAGAAGTCCATTGCTACGCTTACCCACAGGAGTTTGCGCCGTCAAAGGTGCGATGAATGACGGACATGGACAAATGAATGGAACGGCTTTGTGTTTACTGACGAATCCCTCTTCTGCCTGCAACGTCACAATGGTCGAATTCTAGTTTGAAGACAACGTAGCAAGAGGCTGCTGAACTATTGCGTTATGCATCGCCATATTGGATTTCACTGCCGCATCCCTCTAGTACGCATTGCCAGTACACTGAACATCCAGCGCTGCATCTCTGAGGTGTTGGTGTCTGTGTTCCTCCTATACATTCAGCGTTTGCCATAAGCCATATTTCAACAGGATAATGCGCGACCACACGTAGCACGCAACGTTCAAGAGTTCTTCTTTGCCCATCAGATTGAATTTCTTCCTTGGTCTGCTTGTTCTTCCGATCTATCCCCTATCGAAAACGTGTGGTCCATGCTTGCACAACGACTAGCCCGGAATAAACCACCCGCTGCTACACCAGATCAACTTTGGCAATATGTGGGAACCGCATGGCCTGCTGTACCCTAAGAATACATCCAAAGCTTCTACGTCGAGGCGTGTGACAGCACTTACAGCCAATAATGACGGCTACACTTACTAATTTTGTCATCATCCACACATCACAGGAGGCTGTAATTTTAGTCGTTTGATGATTGTGCAACATGTTATATATCTGTCAAATAAATGTCGCTGTTATATCTCTGGTTCTTCTGGTTGTTGCATTTTGTGTAGCCAGCAGTGAATATGTAAATTTATACTTGACGAACCAATTAGTATTAGATGTACAAGTTTTATTCTGATAAATAAATATTAAAATTAGATTAGTTTTATACTTGTAATTGTGTATATATGTGACATCTATATATATATATATATATATATATATATATATATAGTGTAAACTTAATTTTGTGTGATTTTAAGCCAAACGAAATTTTAATTAATCGCCTTTGATTCAATGGATCTGAACAGATTATTAGTATAGAGATTTCAGTTTTACTTGTTTCTAAGTTATATATACGTACATATATGTATATACATAATAGGTACTCTTATACATTCGAAGATCTTTTGTTCTCCTCGTTTTGGGACATTTTTAAGATACTAGTCTTTCACGCATGCGTTTATACTGCAAATCTATGCTCATCCTCTAGACAGGCTTAGTGATCTAGAATGGCTGAGTGTATGGTTGAAAAAATCACTTGGGCTTACAAATTATTTATTATGGCTTCTAATAATAGCATTAATAATGTTATAATTATTATGTGCTATTAATTAAAAATAATAACTCTTTAGCAAATTTAATTAATAGTTCAAGCATTTAAAAATTCTGGCAATTAAATCCGCAATTTATTCGGCGGGAAATTTAGAAAATCGATTTCAAATAATTGTGTTAATATGTTTCTACATATAAGTATGTATTTATTCAAAATTGTGTACCCAATTCAGGTAATCATCTCTCAAAATATATTAAGCGATGTACTAACATTCTTATTTATTACTTTTGATACTGATATATCTTTCTCTTCGCCTTCGATATGCAAGATGTAAATATCGCACGGAAGAAAAGATGCAGACTTAAATTTAGTGTGGTGGTTTAGTAAGAAAAATGCAGCAATATATTGATATAATGTTTTTCTTTCTACCAGTACAATTGAAAATGATAGATGTTTATGTAATTTAAAAGATTTGTAGCAGAATCAGGTCTACTTTAGGTCCTAATATGAACTATTATATTTTTCATGATTTTGAAATAACACGGTCCCAAAGAGTTGGATCCTTGTCAATTCCAGAGAGTCATTCAATTTAATTTATAGATGCATTATGTAATTTTCGGAAGGTGGTTAAATTGAGGTAAAATGTTGAAAATATTCTATTATATGCGAAATTCATTAAAATTGCTTAAAGAATGAAAGACAAAATTTACGACAGAACATGCCGATGAGATCTGACACAGATTTAGCACTTTTTTAGACATCATCCTTCTTTTTCAAGTGATGAAACATGCTTTTTTAAGTTAAAAACACCAGATGTTTCATTCTACGACAGCACTTGAAATAAAACTGTAACGATGGCAATCAAAAAAATTTTATTTAAATTAAAATTTTTAAAAAATATGTGCAATTTTACGACTTAATAAACCCGGTGCAATGAACATTGACAAACACACAGTCTTCTTTCCTATCTGTAATTAGAATTTGAGGACAAATCTGAAAATTTCAGAAACTACAGATTCTCTGCGTAATTTTCCTTCGCTAATTTTAAATTTTTTATTACAAGTAATATAAAAAAAAAGATTAAGTCAATTCCAACATATTTTGTTTTATTTACTTTTTATTGAATATTTACAATCAATATAAATATGTATATACATATGACAGAATCACAATATTAAGTGACAAAATAGAAAGCTATTTTCCTTTCTGTATATGATGTTGGACTATTGTTTTTGTTTGTTACTATTTAATCATTAATGAAATTTAATTGTTTTAATAAAGTAGTGCAGTAGAAATGAAATCACATTTTTAGAAACTAAGCCATCCCAGGTGGGATTCGAACCCAGGACCTTCAGATTAGGAGTCCGTTGTGTCCATTGCTCTACAGAGACACAACGAACGATTTTCTTTTCTATATATGCTGTTGGACTATTATTTTTGTTTGTTACTATTTATTCATTTTTTAATTTGATTAATGAATTAATATTTGAAAACCTATATTAACATCAAGTGTCATCCACTAAAAGTTTTAAAAAATGGTATTTGAACTTGAATGGATGAATAGAAAGTATTTTATTAACGATTGAAAATTTGAACAAAATATATATATATATATGTGTATATATATAAATAGTTGTAGGTTTTATACAATTTTTTCACTTAGTATTTGATTTAATTTTATTATACTATATATATATATATATAAATAGAAAGAGAGAGAGAACTAATAGTAGGAATGGAATAAAAACGTTTAAGAGTTAATTAAGCTTAGATATAACTTTCATTTAAATATTTTAATTATACATAGTACGCATTTTTTGTTTTGTTTTGCTTTTCAACATTTATCTATTTAGCATATTTTATGGGTATGTATCTAAATCCACTCGTGTTTTTAATGTGCTCCGGGGAAGTTACAAAATTGGACATCCCTACTCTAGACAAGTATGAAGGAATATTTGTAAAGAAATAGTATAACTTATTGTGACGTTTGAGATAAAAAAACGGCAGCGTGATATTGATTAATTTAAACATTTAGATTGTTTACGTCACAGCGATTATTTACAGATTATTCGTAGAAGTTATTAAATTTATTAAAGGACTATTAGAGGTCAAATGATGTGGTTTGTGAGAGAGGAGTTTTCTTTCGGGGTCCGCTCTCTTCAAAGGTTTCAGATCATTTCCCCCTCTTTCTGCTTCGGGGATCAGCGGCCGGTGTCTCTCTTTAGCTTTCAGTTACATCCTGATAGTCGGAAAAAAGGGCCCCTCGTGATGTCAAAGGTTGCCGGGGCTTTCTAAGTCAATAACTTAAAAGTTGCAGCTGCAAAATGCACGCGAGGTGATTATTTCCACAAAGAAGTCAATTCCCATCTGTGTGGAGGGAATGGTTACAGTATGTACAGCTTACTATAGCTGTCTTCCCAAAAAGTCTTGGATAAACCTTAATCTTTTGAACTTACTGCGAAAGAATCGAAATTAAAATAATCTACCGATACTTTCTGATTAGATTAAAAGAGGAAAGAAACAATCTTCTCCTCACGTATCTAAGTTTGAAGTAGGTATGCACGTCAGTGTTGAAATAGGTATGCTCAGGTCCCTAAAAAAATCAATTCCTAAAAAATCCCTCCTAAATCAATCTCGCAGTTGACCCCTTCAGATTTCTCTCCTATTTCTCCCCTCTTATATTACCATTATAGTGATATGTAAGTAATAATTACTATTTGCATACGTCATTGCGCCGTTACAAGAGGAGATTGTAACTATGAAACAACGTCATAGTTTCAGAAGTTCATTTATTCAAATACGTGAGGCACTTACTCTTTAAGTTAGAGATATGAGGATTTTTTGTTGTTGATGTTTTTGGATTTATCTAATTAACTATACGAAAAAGGAGCTAAGACATTAAAGAAAAAAATGAATGAATTTTCACTTTTCCGATATTTTTATGTTACATTATTATTTTTTTTGGAAATGATCAGTAAGATAAGAAATATTAAAATATTTGCATAAAAAAACCATTTTATCTTAGTCACTATATAAAAGGGGTTAAAAATACCGCGTTATATTTACATAAGCAGTTGTAAATTTTGTAATAATGCAGTTGTTCTTAAAAACAGCTAAAAGCAATTCTAATATTACACGAAACAAACAGAAAAAAATTTAGTTAATTACCCTCGTAACATTTTCAGTAATCCCTGCTTCCATTCCAACATTTTTCGAAAAATAAATTTTGGCCAAACAAGTTTTAAAATTGGTAACTGCACGCTAGAAGCGGTACCTGCTCTAACAAAACAGCTGTAACTTTTGTACTATTAAATGGAAATCTGAAAACTCGGAATTTTAAAAAACATAATAAATTGGATTACAAAATGATCTATGTAACGTTTTTGCCAGTTTTTAACAAAATTCTCGATTATGAAGTAATTGGGTACCCATTAAGGGAAACACAATAAGAACTTTTTGTAAAGTTTCTAGATTTGTGAGAGGTATTACTATATTCCTGTCGTGTTGAATCTTTTAGCTCTTCGAATTCTAGGAAACAGGGTTTTATTCTTATGAAATATATCAACAGAAACCTATTAATCTTTGAATGATAAATACATTTTAAAGTACATTCTTTAAATGATTGAAATGTTTAGTTAAAAAAATAACTTCGATAGAAGGAAATTTATGCTAGTATATTTAAGAATACTAAGAGATACACAGACTTTAATTTAAGCAAGATTTATATTTTATTACATTCATGTAATTATTTAATGAGTTTGTTGTCAATATGTGACTGTACATTATTTTCATACAGTTAGCCCAAGCAAACAATTTTCAACTTCGTAACATTTATTGAGAAAACTGTTTGTCTGCTTTGATAAAATAAACTTTTCTAAACTCTGACGACTTGACCAATCACATCATCTCAAACTGCAGCAATGTACCTACACGCCCGAAAAAACTGTTTTCTCGAAATCTTCAAGAAAGGAAAAAGTGCTAAGTGAGAACTCGTAAACTGTTGTTGAATCTGAGCCAACAAACAACTACCTCCAAATTAAATTTTTCTCTGCTTTGTTGGTTGCAGATGCTTTAAAATCAAGATGTTGGAAATTGAAGGGGGAAAAATACATAAACTGAAAAAGAAATTCGCATTTCTGATGGAATTTATCAATATGCTTATTATTTTATTGTTGTAACCTTGTATTATTATCCAATGCCATTTTACATTTTGAATCAGATGTTTACTCTAGTTAAGAGACATACGGAGATTAATTTATTTATTCTTCAAACTTTATGTATCTTGAAAGTTTTCTCTGAAAATTATTGAAAAAAAAATTATAAATTTTTTGTGTACCCTAAGCTATTCGAAAAATTTTATTTATATCTCGTCACAGTCAACTATGAAACCAATTTCGTGGCCACGGTAGCCTAGTGGTCAAGGTAGCGGACATTCGTAGCTTGATTGATTGATTGAATATTAACGTCGCACTGTTCAGCTACACGAGGGCTTTTGGCGACGGACCACGTAATTTTGAACCATGGTCAAGTGACGTGGATGACACCTGAGCTGGCATCCCCCTCTCCTAACTACCACACCACACCAACGGGCAGACGTTTCAGCTCTCGACAGATTTAACGTGCATCGCTGCCCTACACGGCGGGTCTTTAGTGGTACTGGGCTCGAACTCGTGACAAGGCAAGCCACGGTCCAATACCTGTACCACTCGGCTACCGCGGCCACCGGACACTCGTGGCAGGCGTGTCATGAGCTGCAGCCTTGTGCCGCTGAAGACCCGTCGGTCAGAGGGGTCGATGCACGTCAAATCTGTCGATATTCCAACGTTCTTTCTTTGGTTTGTGTAGAAGTTAGGAGTGAAAGGTGCCAGGTCAAGTGTCGTCCACATCACTTGACCATGGTTCAAAATTACGAGGTCCATCGCCAAAAGCCCTCGAGTAGTTGTGTGAATAGTACTACGCGTTAATATTCCCTCAATCACATAAAACCAATTTGTGAAGACAAAAATTATAAATGCGGTATTAAATTAATCGTCGCATTCATAAGAAATATTAGTGAAATGTAAAACTCAGATAAGTTACCGAATTTCTAATATAATTAATTATGAAGATGAAAATATTATAAATGTAATGTAGCATTTTAAAAAAAAGCACATTAGGGAGCAATGCTATTTTAATTTTGCAAAAACTATTCGTTTTACTATAAAAAAATTTTACTCAAATACTCATTTACGCTAATGTAAAACAGCTTTTAATGCATCAGTAAGGCACAATGTGTTTAATAATTAATTTAACAATACTGTGGTAAGAACAAGTTTAATGATTACCAGTGAACCTATAAGCTTGTCATGTATAAAATTATATAAAAAATTTCCTATCTCAATAATTTGGACGGTTTATATAGCTTTAAAGAGTACATTATTTTTGTCGTATTATAGCTTCAAAGTAGTTAAGTAGTAATCATCGTATTATAGCTTTAAAGTACATTATTTTTGAATTCAATATATTGGTATTGAGAGGAGGGGAGGTGTTAAGATGAAAATCACATGATTGAAGATTAGTTCTCAAATATTGAAAGTTTGAGAAGTACTGCTCTAACCTCATCCATTTCGAACTCAGTACTTGTAAAATTCAAACATAATTCTTTTGTTGCAAGTAGAGACTTAATTTGAAAATTCAATAAGTATCACTCCGTAGTAAAAATACAACATAAGTTAAATTATTTCTTTCTTACTTTGCAACAAAAAATTCAATACATTTTTAAAGTAGTCTATAAGTATGGTATTCACTTGATGATATTATCTCTTGAATTGTTGAATTACTGAAAATATACTCACCGTTTTTAATATAATTTTCTGGCGATTAAATTGCATTTAAAAAACACATAGCACTAAGAAGAAACAGGAAAAGTATTGGCGATGAACTCTTACATTTGAAATCACGGTCAAAAGATGAGGACGAAATCCCTCAAGATGGTAATCTATTTTTCTAATTTCCTTAATACATCAAGATCAGAACATTTGAGCTATGATATGCATTAGCCCTACTACATTATAAGTTGTTTCTTATGATGTAAATGATAATTTTATATTATTTCATTCATTGTCATTGAAAATTACACGTTCTTCCAATTTTGAAGTTTGCAGTTGCAGACAGTTTTTCATTCATGATGCGATACTATGAAATCAATGTAATTGCATGTTTTGATAGTATAATAAGATAGATCGAAATTATTTTCTTCATAATTCCAAAACATACCTATGCGAAAAAGAATTTCCCTGGTACAGAGTTAAAGGTAAAATAAAATAATTTTTATAATAAGTACTACCACAAGGGGGATGAATTTTAGGTATTTGAGTTTTTTATATTCCCGGGCTGGGCAAGGTCGATTCAGCCTTTCATCCCTAATGCAGTGGGTCGATAAATGAGCATCAAGCTTACTTCGGGACTTAAACACTGGGGGTCTCGCTTCAGACTGACCACCTGATCGGGACATCGGCTCATGCTCCTCAGCACCCAATGGTCACGTATACTGAGATGGACACAATAGGCCCTGGCCCCCATGGGCTGTTGCGCCACTGAGTTTGAGTTTGTTTGAGTTTTTTATTGAAAAAAGTCAAAGTAATTTCTGTTTTAGAAAAGTAGAAATTTTAGTACTCATTAACATTTATTTCGATTAGAGGACACCTAATAAATAATTACGAGAAAAAAAAAACATCAGGTACATTTAGCAGCATTTTTAGCTTAAAATTTACTGTTGAAATTAGAGTGTGCGATAAAGTAGATGATGTAAAAAAGCTTAAATAAGACTGATTAGACGGTGTAAGGGGGAAGAAGGTCATGTTTTGAAATGTAGTATATTGCACACAGCCCAGTACTCATTAATCAATAACCATGAATTTTGGTTATTTACATCGTAGAAAATTTTTTTTATTTTGAGTCTAAAATCATCTAACCAAAATTCAATCTTTTTTTTTTTTAAAAAAATTCAACCCCTTTGTGACATTTTTAAATTTTGAAATTAATAGTTTTAATTATTTTCCCCCCTAATATCCATACCATAGATTATCTTTGCCCCATAGGTAGATTCCGCTTAATAATATTTTTTTTTTTCATATACCCATGTTTCTCCCCCCCCCCTCTATTATATAAGTTGCATCTAAAAAGCGATGAAAATATTATAATAATATAGTACAAGTTAGATAAAATAAGACTTATCTCTTAATTTATTCATAAATATAATAAATCAAAAAAAGGAAACATGATTATATTCCATCAAATATGAAAAACACGACTTAAAATCCATGCAATTTAAGCACGCAACATAATATAAAAACAGACCCAAGCTCTTTACACACTTAAAGATCATTCCCTACCTCTAGAATGCAAATTATCTTGATTAATGTCCCCAGAATCGTCATCTAAAACCGACAAACACTTATGAATCCTAAATCTGCCACTTAACTTCCACTTCACCTGAAGCACGGAACTGTAAAATGACTGCAGAGTTCATCACTGACTTCACTTTTCTTGCTGTTAAAAGTCAGAAGTGGAAATATAAATTTATCTTCAAATATTCATCTAACCGTGCTCCATTTCTGTCCTAATAGTTGGCCGACCGGTGCATCAAAAATACTAAATTTAACGATGTACGTCGATATGCTCAGTAATCAAAAGTGATAGCGTACAAATCATTAACATAAGGTGAAACGCCTTATTAGTCACTTCCTTGTAGTGTAGAGTTAAGATTCTGCTCTTTTGTTTGTGTACCTATTACAAACTCTGAAACTTTGCTTAAAAGTCCATATCGTGATCATTAAAACTTTGGAGTTACTTTTAGAGGAATTTTCACTATCCGATTTCCGATACGAATCTGCACCGACCTTTTAAAGTTGATTGAAGAAGATTTAGTTTGCCTCTGCCATGTTTTTCAGCAAGACCACTTCTGGGATTAAAATTCAGAGTAGAGTAATTGTTTTGCTTATTCGGGCAATTGATTTCACGGAAACGGAAACTGTATAAACGGAACTATCGAAGCTATTTAAAATTAAGATCCGTTCCAACTGAGGATGGAAACTTTTTATCAAAAACAGTACACTTTTCAATGAACTTATACTTTTTTCCCCGTAGTTTTTAGTTTTTTCATCGAATTGGTATTTCACATAATCTTTTGCAATGAAGTGTGCATTCCAGTTCCTGGAGTATATTGAAAGAAATTCGCATAAAGAGAGGGATTACAATTAATTTCCGTACTTTCAATATAAGATAGAAGTTTATAAGAGTATTTAATATTTTTGCTGAAAAAAAATACAAATAGGAATTGATTTAAAAAAAAACTTACCAGATTTATTGATTGATTCTCTGGTGATGTTTCTAATTGAGTGTTACTTTAATTATGATGAAAGAATGAATGGCATAAGCTTTCAGAAATCTTCTCTTCTGATTTTAAAATACAAAAAAAGTAACAACATTTATATCCTTTTTTGACAAAACATATTTAAACAAGCCACTTATGTTATTTTCCCTGCAGTAATACTCTTCTTGTGGGAAAATTGAGTTTTATAGACCAACTTTTCTTCCCAACCTGAACTTGAAAAATGAGATTATGGAAACCATAGAAGACGTGATCAAAGGTGACAGATTTGTGACTTTATCGCCCTTGGTGACAAATTTAGCAAAGAAATACATATCACTAAGGAACCACTGAGAAGACTCTAGGATCGACCCTTTTAGAAAGTCCCATGTGCCCAGATAAAGATCTTTTCAGACATACATCAGTTTAATTCTGAAGAGATTTCGGATAAGATCAGAATCTTTTTGTGTGCTAACTGCGATAAGAGAGAGACTTTATCTGTCTGAGTTCCTTTCAGTGGAAGTGTTCTAGAGAGCCATGTTTATGGCACGTTGTGAAGCAGTGCTGTTCAATCTTTAAATATTTGTGACCCAATTTTCAATCCTAATTTTCATCACTTCCTCTCCTACATACAATCACAATGTATTGATTTCAATAATACTGTACTTTAACGCTAAAGCTATAACATGATTTTAATTTTAAACTCTGTACAAATTATTATGATAAGTATTAAATTTTATATATAATTTTATATATGACACACACACACACAAGTCTATTGAGTCCCTGATAATTATTAAACTTGTTTTTATCTTAATATTGTTAAATGATCAAATACATTGTGCTCAGTACAAATACATTTATAAGTGTATTACATTAGTGTAAATATGCATTCTTTTTTTTATTATGCCAGAATGTGTTTTGTTTTGCTTCCTTTCAGTAAATTAATATTTCTAAAAAATATTTTTTTTTTCAACTTTTCGATATGCTTGCTCTTCCCATGTAAGATTATCACGCCCCACTAGGGGAGTGCCCCACAGTTTGAGAAATGTTGTTATAAAGCTAGTTTCAAATGAATGTGCGTTTTGCAGTATTATAAATAATATGTTATAATATTTCTTTGTATATATGTTACCGTTAATGTGTGAAATCCGTTATTCCATAGAATAACTAGGTATTTCATGAAATAGCTAGAAGTCAAGCAGAACTGAACTAAAGTCAGTTAAAGTATATAAAATTATTGAATTCTACGATTTAATTAGATGTTCTATAGAATAACGATTACTTGATCGTTAAATTAGGAAATACTGCATTCTCAGAAGTTCTTTGAACCTGTTTTAAATGCTTTAGGAAGAATCTTTCCAATTAGGAACTGGAGATGGTCGAATAAAACAATTGTATCTAGATCTCAGTTCAGTATGTGTCATCGAGAATTAATTTGCAATAAGTTCCAAATATTGACACGACGCTTCGATATGTAACAACAACTCAAAGTTGCTGTACTAGACATTGATTTAAAAAATGCTCGCGTAAAAAAAAATGTGTAATGGTAAAAAGTGGGCTTGTTTCAAAAATAATAAACAGTCCAATCCAAAGTGTCATCATAACAATCATTGATCTAATAAACAATGAAAAGTCAAAAAAACAGTATCTCATAAAATTTAAATTAGTATTCTCTTACATTTTTGTTTTAAAAAGTTTACACAATTTTTTTTATGAAGCAACGGTTTTTTTTACAGCATGTGTTTTTGTTGATAATATTTAAATATAATGTAATATTGTTATTTTGCAACAATTATCCCCCTACCCCTTCTGTTTAACTAACGTTAGCAATATGAGCAATAATAAATTATATCATCTGCTTTCCCTTATTATTTATCAGTTATTCATCTGCAAAAGAGACAAAGTGTATTTTTCGAGAGGTTTTAGCAATTTATGATCAATAAATTTATAAAATATCTTTGAAATTGTTTATTTTTTCCTTTGATGGTCTATTCTTAGTTATTTCATATAATACCTAGGTAAAGTATGAAATTTTTCATCTATTATATACTTTAACTAACTTGTCTAGTTATTTCTTGAAATACCTTGTTTTTCTATGAAATAACTGAATTATACACTTAAGCGTAAATATATATGTGTCGATTTGTTTTCGTGTAGTCATCTGTTGATAAATCTGCTGTTATTCAAATATTTGGAGTCGTTGACTGCTTTTTCCCCGTTCAAATTTGCAACAATAAGCACCTCAATCATTACAATTTAAGTTGATAAACATAAGAACAAAATAATTCTAATAAAGATATTTAACCAAAATCCTGTAATTGTAAGACAAAAATGTATTGTGTGTTTTAGATGACGAATTAAAAGGATGAAGCTTTTTATATATACATTCAACGTTTGTGTTGTAATCAAATAATTTCAGTCTTTATAAAAACAGACTTAAACAAATACAAAAATGAGTGCTCTTGATGTTTGAAAATTTTAAATAAATTTTAGGAATAAATTTGGTCTAGTATGTAATAGAAGTTAAACCATGTATTAGTAAAATAAATTTTAATTCCATTGGCCAAATCTCAAAATAAAATATTTACTTTTTTTCATTATAATATGCAATAACTTTAAATAAAATAAATGAAAATTCGACCACGAATTTATATAAACTCCGTTCAAAATAATTTTGCATATTCCTGTACTAAAGTTATATCAATTTAAAAATGAAACAAGCAAACCATACTTGGGAATTAATTAGTATTTGTTTATTGTTATTTCTTTGCTTATTGTTTAAATGATAAAAGATATTGAGGCAGCAATATATTCAGTAATTTCTGAAATAGACTTTAATAACTTTTTCTGGAGACGCAGTTTACTGAAAGGTAACCTTTAAAGCGGTAATCAAAGAGGTCAAAATGCTTATTTTATCCTAAAAGGCTAGTATTTTCTTACAATATAGATCAGCGATACTCAACCTGCGGCCCACCGAGCCTTTCTAAGTGACCCGGTAATGGCTCTCATTGCTCTGAGAAATTCTCTTATTTCAAAACATTGTATTAAAAATTTGGCGAGAAATTCTTTGTCAAGAAATCAAATACATCAATTTTGCTTTTGGCTGTCTATGTCGTACGGATACGAATTGATATATTTTTTTTATTTGGAACGGTTACGGTTAGTGATGATAGACAACAGTGGAGTGGCGACCATTTTATGGTTGGAACTAATTTTTAACTATCTTTCATATCTTACAAGCGAAAAATATTCGAAGAAAATATATCGTTTCAAGATGATTGAGAGATTGACTATTTTGTTGGAAAAAACAAACATGGATCAGTAATTATTTGATTTGTCACGAAAGTGCCGTATTTATAAAACGCCAGTAATACAGGAATCAATCAATGTAGCTTTTCCTCGAAGATCTCTTTCAAGAGGTGATAAATATATTGCAACATATATTAACAAAGTATTTTGTCAATGGTAATATCACAGTGGTAACACAGACATCCTATGAAATTTGTTATATTATTGGTAGTTGTATGAAACTGTTTAATTATACAGACATTGTGGAGTGATTCTTAAATGCTTCTATTTTCAGAAAAATCCAGTAACAAAAATAAAAAACAGAAAAAATAATTAAAAAATTCACAATAGAAGTTTTAATATTTTGATCAATTTCTGACATTTTAAATTTCCAATGTTATCTTGGTCTTAAAACATTTCCCCCCCCCCCCCACCCCCTATTTATCCTCATGTTGCGGCCCGCGTGAAATAACTAACATATGTATGCTGCCCGCATGAAATAGCTGACATATGTATGCGGCCTAGCAGAAAAAAAGGTTGAGTACCCCTGGTATAGATGGCTGTAAATTTTCCTCAATTCAATTTACTTACTTATGATTATGTACCCATTCTTCCTATTTCTCATGATATTTCTGAGATACCTGATATTATTATTCACAACTAGGACGATGTCTCTTTCAGCATTCAAGACATTAGATAAAAATTTAAAACAAGGTTTTTAAGTCTAAAACAACATTTGTGTGTTTTGTGTGTTCATGTGTAAATGTACCACTAAAAGTGTTCATGTGTAAATGTACCACTAAAAGTGTTCATGTGTAAATTTACCACTAAAAATACCAATAGAAGTATGTTTATAAGTAATTATAGTTTTTATTTTATTTTTCTATTGCACACATATCTATTCATTATTCTCTTCATATATTATCCAACATTATACCTGAAATGTCTTCCAAAATTTTATCTAATTGTCATTGTTTTCATTTCTCTTTCATTTGTTAAGTTGTTTTTCAAATGTATTTATTATTCAAATGCTTTTTTAGCTTACACATATTTCTATTTCAAACAAGGTTTATGTGATTTATTTCAATAAAGAATTAAGTAATACTTATTCTCATTCAACGATCAATCATTATTCCCGCTTCCTACGCTAGAACATTCAATTCTCGTGATCAAATGAATTTTAATCCACCTACTACGATACATTTTAAACACCCACCTGGAAGCAATTTTGAATTCACTTACGTAATTGCTAATCCTATCTAATTTACCATAAAGTTTATATGAGGGAATAAATATATTGTTACGTAGATCCGGATTCGAGGATTCTATGCAAAACAATCGCAAGGAAAATAAACAGTTCTTTAAGAGCGATGCGAATTTATTATCAAAAATCCAATCCTTTAAATACAGGATTCAGCAGCAATATTCACAGAGTAAATCCCCGAAGGTTTTCACACCTTCAACAGCAATCAAACACAATCATCAGTGTTTAAAAATACACGTAAGTAAAAGATTATTCACAAGCACAGCCAAGCTAATCGCTAGTCAAAACAATCCTCACTATTCACTGGATAAAATAAAGACTGACTGATTGCGGCTAGCACTCCTATTTATAGGCGCGGCAGAATCTTCCAGAAATATAACCGCTTGTGTCATCGAGAGTGATGTTTATAGAGATCCACTACTTTCTAGAAGAATCCAGAGGGTTCCGAACTCGCCAACTTGGTCGCCAATGACGCCAAAATGGTCACCAAAGTCGCCACATTGGCCACAATTTGATCGCCAAAAGTGATGCCAACTTAACTCTACCGAAAAGATTTCGCCAAGTTCTCATTGAATCGCCATTACAACGTAAGGAGCGGCATTGTTTGTGAATAGTACAATTTTAACATGAAATAAATATAACATAGAGTAATATAAATGCATTAAA
>BMAV01001916.1:86265-97251 GCA_019973955.1 Trichonephila inaurata madagascariensis | reverse complement strand
ATGTGTGTGTGTGTGTGTGTGTGTATTTACTGTACTATAGAGATAAGAATCATTAATATAATACTGTAACAGAAGGATATAAAATCAGAAATTGTAATGTAAACCAGATATTAGAATTTATGAAAATAATAGAATTAATATATATACATACAGTCAAACACCTCCATATTATGAACCTTTATATAGCGAATTTTTCTATATAGTGAACTTTTTCCTGGAACCATGAACTTATTACGATTTTCTTCGTAAAATAACCTCCCAAAACCGAAGTGCATTTTCTATATAATGAACTTTTTCTCTTGCGATTCAATTTTTTTTCTCACTTTTTTTTCAGTATTTCTGGATATTTCAAGTTATTCTTTCTTTTAACTTATTTTATGGTGGTCATAAATCTTGAACTGGTTTTTATTAGGTACGTAGCTCACCGAGAGTAATAGAAATCTGGGCGTTTCATTCAAGAAGTGCAACATTTTATCCTCATCGTCGAGAGTTCACTAGAAAACATCTTTAATATTCCCTTTCATCCTCAGTGGAGTTGTTTCGTGTCTCCGTGTCCTTGAACTAGTCTCCGTTCATTTGTAGTGTTGATCAGTGGTACTGGTAACTTTGTTTCTTGTAGCTCGAAAATGTCAAAACGTAAATGCTTGAGCATCAAAGAAAAAAAATTAATTCTTCAGGAAATGTGGATAAAGGCGTCAAGAAACTTTTCTTGCAGTTTTTCTTTCTTTCTTTTTGAAAGCTAAGATATATAAATTAGATATTTTTAATTTACAAAAAGTTGTGAATAAACACTTTTTTAATATACATTTTTTTATGAATTTAAAATTTGTTTTATGTGGTTTATAAAGAAAATTAAAATTTGAACCTCTATATAACGAATTTTCCACATAACGAACTTTTATTCGGGTTTTATCGATTTAGTTATACAGAGGTCCGACTGTATATATATGGATGCTGCAGTGTTACAAGCATTGCTGACATATGCCGGCCGCTGGATCAGACATGGAATACCGGTTCTATGACCATCATGATCACCAGATCTAATACCATTCGATATTTTTCATATAGGGTAATCTCTAGTAATTGGTGCATTGAGACGTAGTGACCACACCCATGGACTTATTTGCTCGTTTGCATGTTACTGGTACGTCGGTGGACACTGCTCTATAACAACGTATGCATTTATCCATTCCATGGCACGCTTAAGCCTACCTCGCTATGCAAGGTGCATACTCTGAATATCTGCCTATTTAAAAATTCGAAAATACTGCTGATGATGTGTCCAAGACGATGTTTCTTCCTTGCGCTGAAATACTTTGCTTTTCGCATTTTTCTCGTAAGCTATGGTTTGTACAGGTACAGTTCTTTGGGCATTTTTTATGTACTCCCAACGAGGAATCTAGATGGGCAGAGTTTGAGAACTATTTTTGGAACACACTGTATTTTTCTAAGTGATAACTTCTTTAGGCACGTTTTGTTGATGAGAGAATCTAAATTAAGCATCAGGCTCGGTTCCGTTACGCTCATTCAAATATGCTCAGCCTCAGTTGACTATCGTACATGGTCAGCGACGCTCGTTTAGTTTTGAATTGAAAACTTAAGCGCAGGGGTTTTTTTTAAGTAAAAATTCCAGGCACATTTTTCCGTAAGGTTTTATTTACTTTACTGAAATATTACTGTCATGCAGCCCACTTCCACTCAACACCAGTAAGTGAACGAGAGAAAAGTAGCGCAAGCGAAAATAATAGGAAAAATAAGATTATTCTCGTGTAGAAGACTGAAGATGAGAAGAAACGGAACATGATATCTATTTTTTGATTCAGTAGAAAGAATATGTAGGCACAAAAATGTGTCAAAATAATTAAAATCCGAAATTTTAATGAATTTAATTGGTGAGAAAGTTGACAGTCGTTTTGTTTATATTAGTGATGACGACTAAGAGATTACGCGAAAATAAAAGCATTAATTGTGAAAGGGTACGAACACTCTCTTTTTGTTTGCTTAGAGAATTTTAAGAATAGTAAACGGCTTTCAGGGCATTAGTTTTCCTAGACTTACATAGTGTATGGCGTTATATAAGTTATATAAACGGTACTTATGTATCATCGCAACGGTATTGGTAACATTATATGAAAGGAAGCACATGGTTGCCAATTCAGAGCGTGCGACATATGGGAAACAGAGGTTGCCAACTTGGTGGGTTATCTTCAACGTTGGCATTGTTGAGATAGTATGTAAGTACTATCATAATTATAATTTACATATATATACATAAATATAATTTACATATACATATTTTTAAATAATTAGACTAATTGACATTTAAATTGACAAAAAAATATATAAAAATGCATAATTATTTTTTCATTGCTCTTTATAGAAAATGGATGGAATAAACAAATCCACCAATGAATGGGCACGAAAAAGAAAAATACTTAACACTTGCATGCAAAAAGGTAAAAGAAGACGTAATACATCCAAACAATTGGATTCTCTTGCCCAGAATAAATCAGAAGTTTTCACTTCTATCGAGTGGTCAGCACAGCAAAACATTTTATTCTAAAGGATTCTTTCAGATGCAGTTTATTACATTTGTATTATTGCAGTATTCTAGATTTGAGGTAGAATGTTGAAGCTCCACTCGGACTCTGAGCTCAGAAGATCTACAGAGCCCCTTAGCACAGGTGGATCAAAATTTATAATTAGAAAATCTGTTTAAATTTAGCTTATCCGAGTCCCTGGGTGCCCGCCCCAAGTGCCCAATGGCTAAATCGGCACTGCATAGCATCACATTCGTGAATTAAAAATGTCCAGTAGACAAAAGTTTTTGGATTTCTAAAAGCATTTCTACATTTTGATTTTTTGAAATTTACATAATTTAATCGTATTTTATATTGTTTTTTAGCAAAAATTATACTTACACATTATTCCACCGACGAAATTTGCCGAGTCAAAAAAAGGTCGCCAAATGCCTCAATATACAGTCAATATGGAAATAGCTCTCGAGCTAGTTTAAACGCAGTAATAATAAAGACGAATACACCTGGCAACATTTTTTGAATTGGCGTTGTCTTTTCGTTTGGCGATGGTATAACACGTAAAAGTGTCAAACATTTGTTCATCATATATTAGTGAAATAAATTACAATCACTCAATATTGTGCAAATGATATCTGATCCATAATTAAACACAAATTCAGCTTCCATTATCATTGTTTGATTATATATAGAGGTGCTATACATATTATTTTACATACCAGGCTTTATTTCTTCATACACTATTGAAATACTCAGTTTCCTGCTCTGAGAAGTTTACTGTTTGATAGTAAGGGTTTCATTTGAACCTTTTAATTTTAATTGAATTTTTTAAAACAATAATTTGCCTCGAATATGTCAGATAAATGAAAAAAAAATAAGTATTTGTACTTTTTCTTCTAGTGGAATAGATCGAAAGCATTGCGTAGGACATTAAAATCTTAACTTTTCAGGGAAATCATTTCAAAAAAGTTGGATGATGTTTAAAGAAATATGGCTGACTGTTACAGATCTGGCTCCAAAAGAACCCAAGATTCATACGAAGATCTAAGAGATAGGAAAAGTACATATTCTAACTTAAGATAAAAAATACATTTTTTTATTATTGCTAATAGAGGGATAATTGTTCTTTAGAGAACAAGAACATAAACTATTTTCGTAAACGAGTCATTTTCCGCTTTTATTTCGAATAGGCTGCTGATGTAACACGCCATTTTCCTTTTTATAGTCGTTTTTAAAAACTCTATTACCCTCTTTACCTAAACTTTAACAATACGATTATTCTTCTAAAAGTTCAGTCGAAATATTTGGTTAAAAGAGTGGCGTAACATACACTCCCGCATTGCGGGGTACCCAGGTGTTCTATGGGGCCCAAGACCTGACTGATATCATGTACGTATTTGGGCTTAGTACCCAAAACCTGATTTTGCAAGGGAGCCCTAGTATTCTTCATTACGCTACTAGGTTAAAAATGTTTCATATCATAAAAATACAAAGATATACAGAAGATCATTCACACTTTATGGAAAAGATTTTGATAGTCAATTTTTATCAATAAATACCATAGTTTTTATGGAAATTTGCTTTCATCTGATAGCCATGATACTTGAAAATAGCTCTTGCTCAAAATTTTCATGAAAGTAAAATTTTATTTGTACTATCATGACAATTTTACTCCTTTCTTCATGAACTTTTCTCCAATGTCCGTTCAATGTTCTTGTGGATGCCATTTTCCTAAGGCTCGTTTTAATAAACCGAAAGCTCAAAAGTGTATTGCAGAAGTGTAGGGGGACTTTACAGATATTTCATCAAATGGGATACATTTTATTTCTGTTTCTGATTCTTTTTTTTTTTTTTTTTTTTTTTTTTTTTTTTTTTTTTTTTTTTTTGTTAGTTAAGCGGGAGTTGACTTAAAGGTGTGACTAGAGTCTTTGTTTATGTGGAGCTCAATATCGATGTCCTTTTCATATAAAGTTGGAATTTCTTCTTGAAAAATTGGTTCTAAGACATTCTACTGATAGTAGAGTGAATTAATTTTGACTTTACTTGAGACTTTTTTTTAATTTTTAATTATCGTTGTTAGAAAATCCTGCAACTATCATGAATCCCTATAGGAACTTTACTGTACACTGACGAAGCCATTTATTACAGTCATTGCCGTCAGTTGGGCAATAGAAAACTGAGATCTTCTACTACAATCTCTTAAATATATCCATATTCCATTATTTAGCACTTACGTGTTTTTTTACATAATTTTCTACAATTCGCTTTTTTTTCCAGCAATATGTTTTTAAAAAGGAGACGAACTCCAGGTTAAACTTTAAATCCTTATTAATGATTATAATTACCATTCCAAAAGACATTCCTAGCTTCGATGAAATGAATCTTTCTGCCGGCAGATTTTCTTTTAGAATCAGAGACTTCACTTTTTTTTATAGTGTCTGCGTTTGAACAGTCTTAGGAGGAAGTTTCGTGACCATGTTTTCATTTTTACTTTCTGCTAGACGCTTTTACCCTTTCAAATGTAATATATTATAAATACCTTTGACTGAAATGCGAAAATTGAGATTTTTGCACCCCTTTTTAATTTGTTTATACGAATATTTCTTCTTGGAAAGCATAATTGCGTAAACTTCAAGCCATTTATTATTTTTAGGAGCTATTATTTTTAATTCTTATAAAAAAGAAAACCTTAGCAGACGATTATTCTGAAATTTTCATATCTCACAATGTAAACGAGAAAAGAATAACTAAATCGTTGCCAAAAAGTTTGAGTGACCTTCTGCATTTGAAGCATATTATATAAATTATAAAGCTTCTGTTTGTTTGTTTCTCTTTTCATGCTTATTTCATCCGCAATAAATTTAACTTTCTAGAATATATTTCATAACAGTGATAAAATTCCCTTAAAAGTTTCATTGGATTGAAAAATCTCGCTTTAAGTATTTTTAACATATTTATTTACATATTCCCCTCGTGCATACATAGTTATGATTTTTACTTATTACTCATGTTTAATTGATAATTACGGAATTTGCCTTTTTTTTTCAATAACTTGAGAAATCGAATACACATCCCTGTTAAATATATCAATTTTAAGAATTCACCATCATAACTTTTTTATTAAGGCAAGAGTACTTATTTTAAATATAAATTAATTTAAGATGTTGTTAGTCCTCACCTTACTTCGATACTTTCAGTTCCTTAAACAAATATTTTGATAAATGTATAATTGCTTTAAATTATCCATGCTTCGTAGGAAATGGAATACAGTGGTCAGCGTCTTAACCATAGTTGATAAATAATCAGTGGTGAATGTTTAGCTGTTCTATTAGCCACTCTACAAAAAAATGTCTGCTATTTTCGTACTTGGATTACGACGTGTGACAGCATTTCGAAAATATAGCAATGGAATTTTAAACATTTTTTTTTTAATTTATAGATTTATGATCTGAAGCACCAACTGTTCGAATTTTTTTTAACTAAAACTTGGAAATTTATGAGTTAATATTTATGCCCTGTCACATGTATTTGCTGCAAGAATTGGGAGGGGGGAGGAGAAATTCGCCTTCATCATTTTTTTGAATAAATTTTTGAAAACCGTTAACCTATTTTAGAGTGAGTGAGAGATAATAACGTAACACTGTATCAAGCAACACGAGGGCTATTGGAGATGGACCTTACAATTTGGAACCTCGGTCAAGAGACAAAAACGACACCTGTGAGCTGGTAATCTTCTCTCCTAACTATCCTTCCAATAGAAGGACATTGAGCCTCGACAGATTTAATGTGCATCGTCCCCCTTTACACGATGGGTCTTCAGTGGTATCAGGACTCTAACCCGTGACATTCCGGCTATGAGTTCCAGATCATATGCTATAGTCTACCACAGCCACTGGGTTATTTTAGAAACCCGGTAGGTTATGCCTTATTATTTTATGTCTCATTACTTTGTTACATTTTTGTTATTAAAACTGAGAGTTGTGCTTTTTAATAAGTGTCAATGATTTTATTTCGCTTATTCAATTCCTACTATTAGTTCGCACTGTCTTTATATTTATTTATATATTTGTATATTTATTTATTTATCTTGGTGGAATTTTCAATCGTTAATAAAATACATTTTAAAGCGCTGAATTGAGATGAAATTTTATATACAGGATCATTTTGGATGACAATACAATAATTTAATTATAACTAATAAATATTAATTGATTAAAACTAATTATTTAAAGAATTAGAGATACAACTACGTTGGCATCCTTTTTGGCGACTTAGCGACCATTTTGGCGACTTGTGTCAAAACTTGTGAAAAGATTTTTTTCTCATGTTTTAAAGCATTCAATTGAACTGAAATTTTATATACACGATTGTTTTGATGATAACTGTATTAATGATAATTAATAAAAATTTACTACCACTTAATGTTGTGATTCTGTCATATGTATATATGTATATGTCTGTATATACATATTTATATTAATTGTAACTATTTAATAAAAAGTAGCTGAAATAAATTTTTTCTTTGTTGAACTAAGTAGGAATTGACCTAAAAAATTTATATACATATTTATATTAATTGTAACTATTTAATAAAAAGTAGCTGAAATAAATTTTTTCTTTGTTGAACTAAGTAGGAATTGACATTAAAAAATTTATTCTCTAATAGACTTCTAATATTGAGGTCTACCAGCCCTGTGATACTTCATTAATATAGAGTGGTATTATGGGTTATAAATTATGAAACATTGGAGTTTTATTACTAAAAGTAAAAGCAAAAACCAATATTTTATTTAAATTGATTAGGATACAATTTAAATGCTATGCTGGAAGTTATTAATGCATTACATATATAAGACGATATTTTTATTTTATTTGTTTCCCTTTTCTTGGGTTTGGGTATTAAAGTAATTACAAAATCAAGGATGAAATTAAAAACTGGGTGCTTTTATTACCGCCACTTTTGCTTCAGAAACCAGGCTGTTTGTCATAAAATTAATTTTCTGGTGAAGTAATTGCTTAAAAGAACTGTTTTCTTTTTTTTTTCAAAAGAAAACCTGTTCGCGTGTCATTAACTTCTGGTGTAATCTCACCATTAGAAACTCCTCATTTTATTTCTACAGTTTAAGTACTTTCAGTTCCACCAAAATTTGTCTTTTGGAGATAACCCTTTTTATTCCTAAGATATAGAATGAAAAAAAAATATTTGCTTTAAATACTTTGGGCGAATGAATATATCTGATTAGTTTAGATGGATGTTTGTCATTAAAACTTTTTTTTTTCGTTTATGTAGTTGTAAATCCATACTTTTCATTATTGTTTTTTGAAACTATATCACAAAGATTGTAAAAACTGTATAAAGCAGTTTCTCTTTAAAAAAAGGCAAATCAGTTTCTAATTAAGTTTTTAAATTTTCAAAAACTATAATGTGGAAACATTATGTACGCGTAAATTTCAAAAATTAGAAGCGTTTCCTTTTTAACACTAGAGTGTCTGAAATTTCGATTACCTATGAACCTCCGCCGGTGTCATTTCGACTCCATGATGTAAAATATATAAAATAATTGCTTTAACTAAATACTTTCAGAACTACTGTTTAGGGTTTAGTTTTAAGACTTTTTAAAATTATTTCATGTAATTATCATATATTATGGCCCTATATATCAGAAAAATTTGACGTTGACATTATGTTTCGCGAAGCTTGTTGGACCACTGCTTTGTCGCACAACATTTCGAGTTGCAAACCTGCCAAGGATATTACTATAATGCACTATCCAATCTGTGCCATCCCTAGCGACATATATATCAGGATTTACTGGAATATTATTAATTATGTATCTGCATTTTCTTCAGATTCTGCACACACATATCTGCAGTCACTTTCTCTCAAACTTATGTCTTCACATTGGAATCTAAATTAGAACAATACACACACACACACAGCTAAAACCACCATCCGATTCATTCTCAGAAAACTATCGTAACAAATTGGCAATTTCATCAGGGCTTAGACTGACCGACGGACGTTCTAGTGTTAATTGTTCATTGTTTTGAGGATTGTTTCACGAAACTAGAAAACTAGTAGGAAATTATCAAAGAGTTGAAAAAAATTGTTAAAATCCTATTTTAGACCACACCTTTGGCAAAGAACGGAAAATAATCGAGCCAAATTGTACCAGCGCTTTGTTATGTTCTGAATTTATATCTGATATGAGGATATTAGTTCGCCAAAATTAAGGGGTGTCGTCCAACCAATCAAATCCAACTAGGAAGAATCCAAGCAAACAAATTTTAAGAAATATCAAGCGAGTATACTTATAAAGTGTCTTTTTGTTTCAAATAAATAATTTCTTTAGGCCATAGTGAGTAATAAATAATGCTACTTTTTATTTTGCTAATGACGACTGTATTATTTTCAGGTCTATTTTATTCTTCATTGAATTGACTATCCAGTCATTTGCAAAACAAATGTTTTGAAAAGAATTATCTTATCAGAGAAAGAGATTTATACATGACTTATATAAAACAAATAACAATGTTTTTAAATTATTCTGAAGGGAAAAATGTTTTTCTGTTAAAAAAAACCCATCTGTATAGTGTAAAATATTAAAAAGAACACACATTTTCCATATTCACAGCAAATAATGGACACACAAGTATGCCAAAATGCAGTTTATAATCATTTTCACCTTTCAGCATCGTCACCAAATGTGCCAATATCTCACCTAACACACTCTCAATGCGGTGTGCTAGAAAATTCCTTGAAGCGTTCACATAACGAAGATCTCGAAGCCCTACACCTGAAGGTCTGTGCGTGCAAATAGGGTTTTATTTACCTTCGACCTCTTCTTTTTATAACTTTCTCCCGGATTTGTGTTCCGGAGTCCGGAAGATTTTGGGAATAATGAGATGTTGGCTCAATGCCAGACGAAAAAGTCCTGAAACCCCATCTGAAGGTAGAAATATGGAACTGATAAGTAGAAAAAGAAAGGAAAAATTCTTCGTAATATGATAAGATAAAAAATTGGGTTTTTTGGATGCACCAGAAATTTTTACAAAGTTTATAATTGGTTAAAAAATCACACACACAAAAAAATATATTCTGTAATGCTTCATTTCTTAGAAAGAATAGTAATTTAGTTTGAGACATAAAATGTCTTAAGCAGTACGTTTCTTGCTCGAACGGATAAAAAATCTTTTGACAATTTTCATTTCCTTGAAAACATAAAAAAAATATGTTACATGTCTTGAATTCATGCTAGATTTAAATATAAATAAAAAAAAGTCATAAAATACATTTAAAAAAATATGAAATCTGTAAGGCTACTCAAAACCCTAAAAAATGACAAAAATATCTAAAAAAAGAATTTTTGTGAAGCTTGCTTCCTATTTCAGATCAGATAACCCATTAGTTTTCAAGATATTTGAAGTTTTCTTAGTATAGGTTTTAGTTTCGAGTTCATTTTAAAGAATTTTTCATTCCTAAATTTAACTAATTAAAAATATTTTGAGCGCAATTAATTCTTTCAGTGGGACAAGGTTATACACTGCAATTTTCACTTCTAAAACTTTTTCTAATTGTTAATGTTTTGAGTTTTATCAGTGACCTAGTTACTTAATTAAGATTGATTTTCGAACCAATATTTGTTTTTAAACATAGTTTAAATAACTTAGAAGCTTCTTTTAATATTTTCAATAATTTTTTCCTGTTGAGAAAATGCCACAGCAAAAGCGTTCATGGGTTGCTATGAGAAACAACGTTTGGAAGAGATGGAAAACTACTAAAATATCTAAAAATAGCCATCAATTGATTCTACAATGAAACTTCAAAATACAAATGTTCTGAATACAAGTATTGCAGAATAAACTGTACATTTCTATGATATACCAAATAATGTATGAAAGTAAAAATAATGTACTGCAGTAAAGTATTTTAATAATATGCAACAAAAAAATGAAATTTTCTGAAGTGCACGGATTCGAAACAGAGAAAAAATTGATGATTTCAGACTAATTTGTATCATTATTATTTTGTTATAGTATTTTGTGTTTGAAACCTCTTTTGTGAAAATATTATATTAAGATTAAAATGAATTATCTGTTGTGCTACAAATGCTATTAATATATCAAAAGCATATTTAGAATTTTAAAAAAATGATTTTCAATCATGTTAAATTAAAACAGAGTTTGAATGCATTAAATAACTTGAAAAATAACACATTTAAAAATTAGTTTTACAAGCATTATTGGTTTTTGTTTTATGCCTTTACAAACTTTAAATGTTTGAATTTTTTATTTCCTACCACCATTTTTCACCATTTTTCTGTTCAAGATAGTGTCTTAATTTTTTTTCTTTGTAGATTATTTCCTGAATATGTTCTATAAAAGTTATTATGGAGTTATACCAGTGCTTCTCAAAGTTTCAATACTTGCAACCCAATTTTCAATCATA
>BMAV01001916.1:58667-74347 GCA_019973955.1 Trichonephila inaurata madagascariensis | reverse complement strand
GACAATGTTCCACATTGCACTGTTCCAGAACATAAAACACACACCGCTTTGTCGACTTTACTAAAAAAATGCCTTATTTCTAGATTAACCAAGTTTGTAATTCTCTGATACACTTACTACCTTGCACTTTTTGTTCGTTTGCTAAATAAGCCGTGTTAAAAATGGTAAATATATCACAAACAAACTCTAAAATACAGTTGTGTCAACGAAATTGACTATGCTATGCGTAGACAAATTTTGAATCATAAGCAATTGTAGCCCACGACGTAACTAAGGCAAGACAATAACAAACGAGTTTGCTCGATCACTTGAGTTTATTCGTAATACTTCTTAGTGAACTCTGTTATTTTGAAATAAAATGCAAACTATTTTTATTGCTGAAGTGCCCAAAATATTGTGTCGCGTGCCACTGGTTCGCCATCCCGGCTATAGTGGTTAAAAGATCTGCATGGCACTATGTCTCACCCTCCTCAAGTTGATACTCTTCGAGTGTTTCAGTGGAACACTGGCTGTCCCAATCCAAGCGCAAGGAGTGTGAGAAGGATATTGATGTCTTTACTATTATGGAGGCTCTAATCTGACTACTAAAAACCTAAAATATTATCCTTGTAAAGGGTTTTCTCTTTATGTTCTTACAAAATCTAAACAAGTTGCCAGCGCGGCATACTGATCAGTATCAATCCAGAATTAAGAGCTGATTCTCACATTATAAAAGTGATTGGGTTTGATAGTGATAAAAGTAAAGTTGTTCATGTGGATGCCGGGAAGTGTGGAGTTTATTTTAGAATCCTGGCTCTGTATAGCCTTCCTTGAAATCATCTTGACTTTTCCTATGTTAACCACTTAAAACCTTTTACCTTTATAGGGGATTTTAAAGCTTATTCTCCGTTTATTGATATTATGTCACAAATGAAGTTGATCAGAGAGTTCAGGACTTCTTGAGCTCGACTACTTTCGAAATATTATACAAAAAAAAGACACCCCCCCACACACTCACACACAGTTATCTGCATTGTAATTGTAAAAGAACAACCCCAGATCTGTCGATGGTCACTGTTGGCCTTTACAATCTCACAATACGTTGCTTCTTGATGGATGTGAGCGACTTACCCTTGAAGTTGCTCCCTCACCGTCTTACCTACCTAAGAGTGTGGGAGGTGTAAAAGCAGAATCAGAAACTTTCATTATAACAATTGTTTATTTTACTCAAGCACACTAATCAACAACAGTTTAACTTTTGAGTGAATGTCTTAGGAATGATAGAGAGAAAGCAATAAACACACATTAAGCGAACATGTGCAAGTAACCAATTTAACTTAACCTAATCTATCTTTGACTACATATCCCCAATCCCCTAATTTAATACAGTGGTAAACACCGCTCTTAATCTTAAGCTGCTACATTCAACTTTATTCTATTTCACCTGCGTGACTTTAAATAGTCGAACTAACCTACATATCAAGGCTTCTTCTTGAGAGGAATGGCTGTGAATTAAACTGCTATATGCTAGCTCAAAGATTTCCCAAGAGGATTAGTGTGAAGATCGCATTAAGATCCTTCACAAGGATCTTGGATAGAGACAAAGGAAGGTGTTTGTAGAAATTGAAATACCCAATGCGTATCAGAGGTCTTTTTATACCATCAAAACTTTCTTGGAGCCTTAAGAAAGAAAACTGGTCTCTCTTTACAAAATTTTTGGAACATGGTCTTAGCGATGATAAACTTGACTTTATTCTAAATCTTAATAAAGAATACAAAACTATCAAAAACGCAATGATATCTTATGCTAAGAGGTTCATTCCTATAGGAAGGCAAAAGAAATATAGATCTTTTTGGTCAGATGAACTAACCTCGCTGAAAGCTAAGAGAGACAGACTTAAGAGAAAGGCGGTAGTGACCTCCCACCCTTGCGATGTTCAGGTTAGGAGAAAATAATCTGCATGCTTTAAGAAACCCTTAATGAGCAGTAAGCGAAACTCAAATTACCAAACTGATTACAAGAGAATGTTTAAATTTTTAGGTAAGCTAATGAATTATATATATATATATCCTATTGGCTTAATAATGAAACATTTATAGTTGAAGATAAAAAAAAAGCTTTCTTCGGACTCTTTTCTAGAGAATGCTTTTCCACAGCATTTCTGCGGTGCTAATAGCAAAAACACTTACGCAGAAATACATACATCCGCAGTGAAACAAAAAAAAAGAAAAACTACACTTCTGCAGTCGGAATTTGAATCTAGTAGTGAATCAGTTTCTGAAGTACCCATTACTCGAGACGAATTGAACTATGCTCTAAGAAGCTTTCCATGTGGTGAATCACATAGTGGAGATGGAATCCATTTTAAGTTTCTCCCCATCTTGGACCTAGGACATTTAAAACAATTTGAATCTTTTTCAATCTAATTTGTAATACTGTATTGCAACAGTTGAATGGCGAACCTCTATCATTATACCCATACATAAGAAGGACAAGAATCCAAATAATCTCTGAAACTATAGACCAGTATCGCGTACTAGTATTGCAGGGAAGACTATGGAGGAAATAATTGTGAATAGAATTAAATACTACCTAGAAACTAATGAATTCCTTGTTGAGGAGCAGGCGGGGCTTAGAAGCTGCATTTCTACTAACCAACATGTCCTCCTGGGCTAATTTGTCAAGGATGCCCTGGATAGCAAGCAGGTCCTGACAGCAGATTTTATTGACCTCAAGTCTGCCTATGATAATATATGGCACGAGTACCTTCTACTGAAACTGTTAAAACTACATATTAGAGTAAACCTGTCTAATTGGATTCGAGACTTCCTGTGCCAACGTTGCTGCAGAGTCGGGTACTGTAACGCACTGTTAAGATCTAAGATCTTAAGGACATAGGCCTCCCACAGCGAGCTGTTAGTAGCTGCTCTCTTTTCAACATCAATATTAATGATTTGATTTCGAATATAAAAGAAACTGATGGCGTCAAATGCATCTTATACTCTAATATTTTGGTCTTCTGGAGAATTTCTAAAAAAGAAAATACTTTGTGAAGCATAGAGACTAAATTATATCTGCCACTTTGAAAGCCTTGGAGGATTAGTGCGATACTAATAACAGGGAACTGATCTTAAATAAATCATACTGCTCGACTTTCTCACTTATTCCTTAAAATTTGGAACTTCAGCTGACGTATACAGGTACTTAAATCCCATTGTAAGATAAATTAAAATACCTGGGAATGACGTTTTACTACAAACTAACATGGAAGTCCCATGTAGAAGATTTTTCAAACCATGCCACGAAGAGAGACACCTTTGCTTTGACAAAGTGTGGCTGTACTGGCCAAACTTTGCTCCAAACTTATCACACGTTCATTCTTCCCTTTTGACTTACTGCGGTGAACCACTTGTTGTGGCCGGGAAAACTGTCTCGATACTCTGGAAAAAATCCAAAATCTTTCCTTACGTATTGTTGTTGCAGCAGTAAAGACCACTCTTATTGACTCCATGCTTATGTTGACTGGCGATAAACCCTTAAGAACAGTAATTCAGGGAAGGCCTCAGTTATTTAGGAAAAAATGATTAAAGTACTTGGATGTTCTTCACTCTGGAATGGAGTCAATCAGAACCTGACTAGAAATCTACAGACCAAGAAGTGTTTTCTCTACAGGGAGTTCTTCAGTTAAAAAATTCATTTGATTTTAATCATGAACCAGAATTACTCACTCCACCACAAAATTCAATGAATTTGAAACTTTCCTGGATTAATCTTGACCTGAATCAAAAGGTAACTAAAAGTAATACAGACCCCTCTATTTTGAGGGCCCTCGTTTTCTAAGTGTTAAATATCCTTTACCCTGAACCAGAGTGGCTTCTAATCCTTTCCGATGGATCCCTCCTGTCTGATAGCCCTAATGCAGATGCCAGAGTTTTATCCAAAAGTTTTCCTTTCTACGCCCCTGTGGGTCGAGGTACAGCGTTTGATGATGAAATTGATGAGATTCGCACAACTCTGTCCTAGCTGCAGTGCCTCTTGGAAAAATTTTCAAGAGCTGTTATCCTCAGTGCTTCCAGATCTGCTCTTTTGGCTATCGTTTCTGATAATAATCTCATAACACAGGACATATTGGATTGTCGTCGTCATCTTTCCATTCTGTTAAAAATCTTGTTAAAAGATCTATCAAAGCCCATGCTCAGGAAGACCTCTATAACTGAGTTTTCCATAAGTCTTGGAAGAATGCTATCCTAGATTTTCCAATGCGTAGAGTGGTTGCTGAATTCCGCCTAGCCACCGGACATGACTGCCTGCGAAACCATCTGCATAGACTCAAAGTTGTTCCTTCAGCAATGTGCCCTCTGTGCAGCTCCATAGAGGCCATGAACTCAGCACATCTACATTGTCCCGCTCAGCGCAAGTCTGCTCTGTCCTCCCTAAGCGTTACTGGGAAGCTAGATATATGTTGGATTGATAAACTCTGTTTCAGATTTTTTTTATTATGTTTTTTCTTATATATATATATATATATATATATATATATATATATATATATATATTGTTCTCTGCTGTAACTGTTCATAATCTACCATTAAAAATACAAATTATTTACAGTATAAAACATAGTAATAAATAAAGATTCCTTCAAAAACGCTATCAAAAAATTAATTTTTACGTTAAATACGTTGAAAAAAGTTAAAAATAAAATTTAATGTAAATTTTTACATAGATATGAATTAAAACTTATATAAGCATTTCTCAAAACCTCAACTTTGAGAAAAAGAGAATTTTTTTGTCTTATTTCAATCACATTTTCTTTTTCAATAATTTATTAAGCCCGTTAAAATTAAAAGAAGATGAATTCAATATAAAAAAAAATTCGAAATAAAATTTTGTAAATACTTTCCATAAATCTCGAAAATTCAAGCATTTGATAAGAATGGGCTAAATTCATGAAGGTCATGTGATAAATGGCCATTCACGTATGATATCGTCGATCAATTTCTTCAAATTCAAAGCTGTCACCAAATGCCGTGGTATGCAGCCAAAAGTGGAAAGCGTTCCTCCCCATGTTTGAACATAATAATATTAACAATAACACAGTATTTGGCGACACCTATTGATTTGGCTAAATCTCGTCGACTTTATAATACGTAAGTACCGTAATATCTTAGCCAGTATTCTCAAAAAAATTTATTTTTTATGCATGCTAAGGTTTCAGAAACACTGAGAAAGGAATTTATCTCTCGGTTTGCAAGTTTTAAAAAGAATTCTTAGCCCATTTCTTAATTTTTGTTGAGATGCGTCCTCTTTGGCAGACGAAAAATGAATTGTTCGAAAAATTATACTTTATACACAGACTTATAGAAACGACAACAGTGGTTTGAAAGAAACTGAAAACTTAAAGGCTGGTCGAGATAAACTGACATCTTTCGGAAGATTTTTTCCAATGGATTAAAAGATGATTGATGAAAGGATTGGGAGTAAGTCTAAGGAAAAGCAGAGTAAGAAAAAAATTATGGAAAACTATGTGACAAGAGTTTACCAGAAAAAAAAGAAACTTTCCAAAAACATTGTTAAGAAATTGGTCACTTGCGTGTTATGCGGTCGATAATTTTTCGCAAAATCAAAAGACACGGCAAATAAAAAAAATGTTGCAAACATCGTTCCCGCAAATGCATGAACTACTACTACAGGCCCCCTCCGTATTAGTCCGTCGGCAAATAAATTGGGCGAAGATTTAGAAGTATTAAATACTGTCTGTTAGTAAGACAAATTCTAAAATGTGAACAAAGATCTAATAACACACACAACTACATTCAAAATCTCGACAAAAGAGTCTGCTTTATGTAGATGTCACCACATAAGTTCGTATGTGCAAAAATGAATGTTGCCGTTCAGTGTTGCTCAAACTTGTAGTTTTTTGGGGTACTTACGTATAACATAGTATATTTAGAAATACTCCACACAGCTTCCTCTTCCGTAGAAAATAGGTCCCAAATTATCATAATTTTTCGCAACAAAATAAAAGAATTGCATTTTTTAAACACTGTTATTGTTCTCCTGCATGTTGGATTAACATTACTGTGTTTGCGCATGAGCGGGAACGGTACAACCTGTATAAGTGATTATTGTTTCTAGCAAGTATAGACAAGATTATTTTGTCTTAACATGCGTGGGAATAGTTTTCGAGCTATTGTCTGCATATCGTTGCTTGTGGTGACGTTTCTCAATTCTACAGAGTTTGTCGAGGGTATTAAACATACGTACCAGAAATCATTATGAGATTGAAAATAAATTCCATATACGCTTCTACAGAAGTGTTAAATATATCTGTATCATATAAGAATTCAACATTAATATATTCCTTAACATTTTTAATTAAGTAAGTTCCACAAACATTAAATAAAAGGAGTCGACATATATATTTTAATTACTTCTCAATCATTGTTACAATGAAAATTTGAGTACATTATTTTTACACCGATTAGTTGTTTCTAATTCAGATGACATGGCCACGATAGCTAAGTAGTCATGGTCACCTTACTCTTGGCCATAATTTTCAAGATGTTGATTTGATTTCTGGTGTCTATAGACTTGTCGTGTATAACGGCTAATGAACGTTTAACCTGTCGATTCGTAGCAGCTAAGAACAACACATCTCAGCTGCTACGAATTGAGTGTAATCTGAATAGCGGCAAGTACGTTCGTGACGTGCTAAAGCCCGAAGTTGTTCACTTACTTAAAAGCAACACTGGAGCTATCTTTCAATAGGATAATGCACACCTACAGGTTGCAAGGAATACCCAAGACTTTTTTTCAGCCCAACACATGCAATTTCTTCCTTGGCGTTTTTATTCGCAGGATATGTCGCATTTTAAACATGAGTGGGTTTGGTAGGTCAGCGTCTCGCTCGTAATGCGTGCCCTACAGCTTCAAAAGACGAGCCTTGACTGCGCATGCAAAAATTATGGCATTCTCTTCCACAAGCAGACAGTCAACGTCTGTTTGATTCTATGCCACGCTGTATAGCAGCACTCATTAAAACGTGGAGTGGTTGCATCAAATATTAATTTCGGACACTTAATATTGTTTTTTTTTCTTTGCTTTGAAAACTTATATATTTGTACCAATAAAGGTCGTTTGTGTAATACATTTCATTTAATTCTGATGACTCCTTCACGGGACTGTATTTCTTGCAAACAACAGTTTGGTTAAATAATATGATGGCCTAAAATATTTTATAAAAATAACGAAAACTTATTTTTTAAAAGATTTTATACTGATTCTTTTACATTTTTGGTAGATTATTCTAAATTCAAATTAAAGTTAAATCAGAATATTTTAAAACTATAAAGTTTTATCACTGTTCGACTAAGAGTATTTTTTTAAAAAATGTTCATTAATTAGATATATTATGCATTTGTTCGAAAGGGGTGTTTTTTCTTCCAATTTGCTAAAAAACCAGATAATGATGGATTTTTTTTTTTTGCTTTCGTTCATAAAGAGTTTTATTTTTCCGTCTTGAATTTAGGAAAGAAAATTGATAACCGTTCATCCTATCCAAATTCAATATCCTTCATTTTTTAATAAGGAGTTCAATTTTTTCCCGCTCATTATTTTTTACCGCAAACTTAATCCTCGCTCTCCTTTTTTGTAATATTTCAAACTTCTTTAGCATTGGCGTTTTACCAAATTTTTTTAGAGATAAGTTTTATAGGTTTGGGTAAAATGCTGTATATTCTTTTTATTAAGTAAATTTTTTTTATTTTACCGTTATAAAATCCTATATTATTGAATTATCAATTTTGTGAATTTGCAAAATTTTTTTTAATATGTTAGGTGCTTGTAAGGATTTGCAATATAATTGAGTGTGAACTTAATTGAAGAATATTCAATGTGTTTCAGTATTTTTATTTATTTATTTATTTACATGTGTATTTAAATATATTAAGTTGTTACGAGGCTTAATTTTTTTTAATTTTATCTGTAAACTTATTTTATTTGCTTTTATTTTACCTGTTTACTTGAAAAAAGTGGCATTAAAATATCTGGCATCAGTTCTTGTTGTCATCTTTAGATATATATTCAAGCATCTAGCAATAATTTTCTGTCTATATTAAGTATATATTCAATTGTCTGGTAAAATTGTTTTTGTAGAATTTGAATATCTTGAATTCTGCTCTATTCAATGCTATTTTTCTCAGGATTCAACTGTAATAACTGCACCAGTGTGTTGTATTTGCTTTGTAGTATTTTATGTAGTATTCCAATAAATCACTTACAGGTTTATTCATAATTAGTGTAACCAAATTTAAAAGCATATAACTATTTATGGTAAATTTTAATCGCCTTATTATCAGTTTTATTTAAAAATATTAATCGTTTAGAATTATTAATTTAACTATTTTTAATAGTGGGAGCAAATTTTGGCTCCAAAATTAAGTCCTCAAAGCCGAAATTAAATTAAAAAGCTAAAAAGACTTTTATCTCTGTAGAAAATCCTCTGTGTCAAATTACTTTAGTAAAGAATATACAGGTATAGCAATCAATAATTTGTTGTCAAATTAAGAAAAATTGGCTATAAAAAAGTGAATAAATCAGTCTGTCAGCAAATGTCTACAAAGGCCACAGAAAACGAAGAAATGTTCTTGCTCTCTGTATTTAATGCAACGCAAAGGTAGATACAAAACATCGATCACTTCTGATGAAGCACTGTTTCGTTAATCATCCACAACTGGCAAAATGACTATACAAAATATTTCTCGGGAAAAGCGTCGCAAAGACTCAGCTGTTTTGCAAAAGGCCAGTTGACTGTCAGGTATAATGGTGTGGATGGGAATGTCCTCTCAAGGTTTAACAAAATCATTTTTTTATAGAACCAAAGGCTAAAATTGGTGCTAAATGTTATAAGAATTAAAGTTTTGAAGAACATTATCAAGAAAGTAAACGTCTTTATTCGAAGGGAAACTTTGTTTTTCACCAAGATTCTGCACCAAGTCATACTGTAAAATCAACTATAAAATGGATGAAAGATAAAAAAATAAATTTTCTTTCTCCTGAGAAATGGCTACCATCACCCCCTAGTTGTGCACTTTCCAATTACTTTTTATGGGAATACTTAAAAAAAAACCCAATTAAATAGAAGTAAGGTAAGAACACTTTAAGAGCTTCAAACGGCAATCGAAGAGGAAGTTGGAAAAGTACCAGCAAAAATGGTCGAAAAAGTATTTTGGTTTGGCTTAAGGGCTTACGCAAAATGTACTATGTTAAGGAAGGCCACGCTGAAAGTTCCATGTAAATAACTTAATTAAATAAAAATTTATGATATTCTGAAACTAGTTACATTATTTTTTAATAAATCTGTAAAATGTTGACATTTGTTTTCGAAAAGTATGCTTACACATCTTATAAAATACTTTAAATTAAGGTAAGTGGGATGTCCTTTACAAGGAAAAATGAATTTTCTTTTTATATCAAACTTAATGGTCCTCTCTTACTTAAACTAACAGCAATTTCAGTCATATTTTTACAATAAAATATTGTTTATTTATGTATCTATGTGTGAAGGAAAACATATTTTAAAACATAGATAATTATATAAGAGCAATTAATCATCAAAAAACTATTTTTTATTTTAGTGTCATATTCTTACCTTTAAGTACATTTTGCATTAAATCCACTTCATTTATAGCTTTAAAATTTCTCAAAGTATTTGTAAACATAACAGTCAGTATAATAAATCTAATCAAACTTAAAACAGTAAATTTATAAAAAAAATTTTTAAAAATTTTAAATATTGCGATTTAAATTCTTTTTAAATTATGCTATATTTAAAATATGTGAATATTTATTTGAAAAAAAATTCATTAACTTTATTGAAAATCAATGAATTTTATAATATCCAAAATATCAAATCTATAGACAAAGTAGATTTTGAGAAAAGTGTATCCCCAAAAAATGCTTTTTGAGAAAATTGAAAATAAAGATATTTTCATTTATGATTTGTAAAATAATATTTTTAAAACAATACTTATATATATAGAACATTTCTTTACTATTAAAAAATTTAATTTTCTCGCCTTCCGATTATCAAACTTTTATACATAATGCACTTAAGTGCCTGTGGTTTTTAAAGTAAAACTTAAGCCTCTCAGAAGTTATACCTCGATTTCATACACACAGTCTTTTAATTCTATTAAGGTTAAATTTCCCCCAAACTATTATTAGATTCGTGAAATTTGTTATCAGATTACCATGTTTTAAATGTAACGATCAGAATTTCATTTTATTAGTTAATAAATTTCCTGATAAATAAGCTTTCTAGAATTGGGAGTTAAAAATGAAAAATATAGTACCAAAGATTGTCTCTCTATAGTACAATTAAATTTCATGGAAGGAAGGAATATTTTAGTCATGTTTTAATTTTAATTTTAAACAAAGCCGCATCAAAGATGTGTAAGATTAAAATTGAATTGTTATAGAAATATTTTTCTAATTTATGAAAAACTTGAAATTATTTAAAAGGAAAATTTGATTATTTTAATCTTTGGAAGTATCGCGATGAATTTATGTTTATTTTGTGTTGAAATTCATTTAAATTAGACGAAAGATGGAGTTAATTATTAAGGCTGTTTTCGCCATATGTAAGACAGTGTGAACTTAACGCGGAGCACATTTTCAAACAGAAAAAATGCCTCAATTTTTATAAAAAATTTTGACGTTATAACTTATGCTTTTGATTATAATATAGTGTTTTTAAAATTTCAAAATATTTCATAAATAACCCATTTTTCCTTTTAACATGTAAAGGGATAGCTCATTTAGCATTGCAGTATAAGAGAAAAAAGGCGAAGCACATTTTATAAAAGAAAAAATGTATCAACTCGGGTAAAAATTAGTAGTATGATAAAATAAGTGATTCTCTACAGGACAGTGAAACCAGAATATAGTATTAATGTTTGAGTACTTTTTTATCTGAAAAAATATTCCGAATTAGGCTCCTATTCTTTAACATTAGTCGAAGACAGCCTTAAAAACTTTTCCCGATAAAAAATTTTCTTGCTTTTGTTTGTAGGATACATAAATAGTCTTGTAAATTGAAAAACCTCACAAAGCATTTTATAATACACAATTTTTCTCAATAAGCCTTTTGTTATCAGCTATCCATGTTTTAGGAAAAATTACAAAAGTTTTGATAGATAGTTTTCTTATAAGAATGATTTTCCTTAGAAATGTGTGTAAAATTAAATATGCAGTTGAATGTAAAAGACACAATTTGAGAGGGAAAATATATGAATATTTGAAAAAAATATAGTGAAATAAAAATTAAATCACTTTCATAATTCAATTAGATTCATCGATACATTGATTTAGAAATGTGTTTTAAAAATTTCTTATAAAACTCATCATTCTTTTAATTTCTCTATAGAAAATAGAATAAACTTAAGAATAGAAAATCAAATAGAAACATCAAACTTTAATATAAAACTGTTCAATCTGATATTCCAAACACACAAGAACACATTCAATCAATATTATGCAAAATTATTTCAAAACTAATCAAAATTCATATTAAAATAGAATGTTATTTTTCAGCAAATTTCCGTAGAGAAACCTAATTAAAACATAGTCGTTAATTAAAGTCCCTTACGAATGAAAAGTCAAAATCTTGAATAATTATTTCAACTGAAAAATAAAAATAAATAAATCGCATTTTCGAAATGAAATTTTAATTAAGAACAAAGAACGCAAAAGTTTTCAACTAAATTCTAAAGATTTTTTTATCAAAACTGCGTTATTAAAAATGGACTCTAAATTAAAAACTTGAATAAGGAATTATTCCAACGGTGAAATATTATTCTGAAAGCATATTAAACTCTTTAATTGCTACGATACATATTAAAACCATTGGCAACAAGATTATTCTGAAACACTGAATAAGAGTTCTTTTATTGTATTTTCAAATGAATTGTTTGTTATAGTGAAGTAACTCACATATAGAGTAAAATGTGCGTGATATAATCACTATTATCCGCTTATATTTTTGCATTGGGGAAAGGTCATGATGATCAAATGATAAATGTAATCAGGGTTTTTTTTGTTGTTTGTTTGGTTTCAACGCTGACATTAGACTCATCTTCTGCAAAATATAGATACAATATTAGATTTGATAATTGGCTAAAGGTGTTTAGATATTGAGGAAGCGTTTCTAAAACTGTGGGGTGTGATAAACCTACGGGGGGAGGCGTGAGCATAATGAAAACTCGAAAACAAAAGATAATTTTAAAAATATTATTAATTTACTAAAAGTAAACAAAAAAAAATACATTTTGCTATAATCAAAAATAAAATACACATTTACACAGATATTATACACTTATAAATGTATTAGTGTTGAACAAAATGTGTGTGTGTGTTTTATAATTAAACAATACTATATTAAGAAGACTTGATACCCTTTGAACAACTTTATTTATGTATTATAAAATTATGTTTTAGCATTTCGTGTAATGTTTCTCTGTTCAAGAAAATGATACGAGATGAAATTTTTCACATATTATTCACACAATTTTCAAAATTAAAATTTTTTTGAAGAAAATTTGGAAAATTTTAAAATTTTACTCCTTTTGTGTAGATATTGATTTTTTAACCTGAAATTTTTTTGTAATATTTTTATGAATGTTCTAAACAACTTTAGGGGTCGATTTTACAATAACTTAATTCGTTTTCGAGAAAAAAAATAAAATGTTGATATGCATACTAAAAATCAACGAAAAAGCCAATATCTTTTACATTTTAATATTTAAAAAAAAGTATTCAGTTTACAGCAAAATGGATCCCTGATTTTATTACATGCTTTATATATAACACGCAGGGAAAAAAATGGAATTGATTGGTAAATAATTGTGGAAGGAGTATCATTTTGAATACACTAATGTTTCGAAAAACACAAACTGAGAAAAACCACTTCAAAGTATATAATTCTGAAAAAATTATTATAATAAGCTTAAATAAACTTAAAATACCACTTTAAGATATTAGTTATACATTTTTCTTTAAAATAATTGCATTTCCATATTTTTTCAACCCATACATTTTTATAAATGATCAATTTTTAGAGAGTATTATATAATTGCATATGAAAATTCAAGAGAAATGTTAAAAAAATTTTTTAGTTGTTTTCTTCTTATAATAGTGAAGTATTACATTTTTATGAAAAACATATCAGGAATAAGAACTGAAATTATAAAATTATTAATATAAAACGCCTTAATTCTCAAAAATTTTACGTGCACACATTTCACAAAGAAAAAAAAATGATTGTATTGTATTGCCTCGGTTATATTCTGCTCTATATATTACTCATTTTTTATAATGTTATTATTTCCCTTTACAAAATAGATTTTTTTTTATCAAAAAGCTTTTTTTAGCTGTTTTATCTAAAAAGGGGACGTGGCTCAATTGCCTAATTTGTATTCAAATGAAGTTTTATTGAACTTCTAACTTTCCGACTTGCACAAGTGATATATCAATCGAAAGATAATAATGCAAAGAATAAGATTAAATAAAAATAAGAAAAATAATTAAAAGTTGAATTTTTTAAAAAAAAACAAGCTTTTATTTAAATGCTCTAAAAAGAATGAAATAAACTTTTCTTTTAAAACTTTTTTGCTCTCAACTTATAACGTTGTTACACAATTTATGATACAAAAGCTTGTCGCGTGAGACTTAAGTACTCGTATTTACTTAGTTTGAAGATTTTAAAATTTAAAATAAATCAAATAAAGTTATTTAATTTGCTTGTTTATATACACAGGTAAATCTCGCGACAAGCTTTTATATCATAAATTGTGTAACAACGTTATAAGTTGATAGCAAAAAAGGTTTTAAAAGAAAGTTTTATTTCATTCTTTTTAGAGCATTTAAATAAAAGCTTGTTTTTTAAAAAAAAAATTTTTACTTTTTAGCTATCGCTGGACAGAGGTTTCTCAGTATGTTCATCTCATTCAACGCATTAATGTTACAAAGGTCGTTTGACGGTTAATGTTAAACAGTCCAGCTGAGGTAGGAGTACTCAACCTTTTTTTTTTATGGGCCGCATACGTATGCTAGTTATTTCACGTGGACCACAACATGAGGATAAATGGTGGAGGAGGGGGACGAGAAATGCTTTAAGACCAAGATAACATTGGTCATTTAAAATGTCGAAAATTGATCAAAATATTATAGCTCCTGTTTTGCTTTTTTTAATTATTATTTTTATATTTTTTTTTATTTTTGTCACTAACACTAAATTAAAAACAATTAAGAAACACTCCTTCACAAGTTCTGCATCAGAAAACGGTTTTATATGATTACCAATAATATAACAAACTTCATAGGATGTTTTTGTTACCACTCTGATATTAAAACTGACAAAAGACTTTATTGCTGTTGCAAAGACTATACAAGAAAGCCTACTTATCACCTCTTAAAAGAGATCTTTGAGGAAAAGTGTAATTGAATGATTCTTGTTTATTAGTATTTTTTTAAATGCAGCACTTTCGTGATAAATCAAACAATTACTGATCCATGTTTGTTTTTCACTACAAAATAGTCAACCTCCCAATCTTCTTGAAACGATATATTTTCTACGAATATTTTTTGCTTGCAAGATATGAAAGATAGTGAAAAATTAGTTCCACCCATAAAATGGTTGCTACTCCACTGTTGTCTGTTATCACTAACCGTAACCGCTCCAAATAGAAGAGAAGAATACCAATTCATACCCCACCCCCATGTGACACCGAGAGCAAAAAGCAAAATTGATATATTTGATTTCTTGACAAAGAATTTCCCAACACATTATTAATACGATGTTCTTTAATAAGGAAATGTTTTCAGAGCAATGGGCCATGACCGGGCCACTTTAAAAGGCTCGATGGGCCGTATGCGGCCCACGGGATGCAGATTGAGTATCGCTGAGCTAAGGGGTACTCAACCTTTTTTCCCGCCAGGCCACAAACATATGATAGGTATTTCACTTGGGTCGCAACAAGAGGATAATGGGAAGGGGGAATAATTACTGTAAGACCAAAACAACATTAGACAAAGGTAAATTAATCAAAATATTAAAACTCATTTTTGTTGCTTTTACTATAATTCTATATTAAAAACGAAAGACACAAAAAACTTTTTAAATCTGTAATTTTAAACTAATTTTTCAATCTTTGTGCAGAATTTGGATAGTACTTTTCTACAAACGAAAAAAAAAGTTTCGTGCGATTATCTTTAAAAATGACGAAGTTTTTAAAGTTTTAAAGTTATTTTTGAAAAATCGTAAAAAAAAAGTTTTTGGCATTTTATTTTTAAAATGACTGATTTTAAAAGAGAAACGCCTGAACTTTCTTAATGCAGAATATCGATTTATTAACACGAAAAAAAATCATACGGAACGGTTTAGAAATCATTTTCATGAAAACCCATCGATTTTGACTCATTTTAGAAAAAATCGTAAAAAATAGAAAATATCTTTATTTTTTAAAAAGAATTATACCACATAGTGGCGAAATAAATGATCTCTTAGATTATGTTATTATTTTTTTGTCTCAGTTTGATAGAAAGAATAAGATGGTTTCTTAAAAAAGTTCGAAAAATCGTATGTTCTTTAAGCTCAATCCGATGAGCTGCTAGGCAGAATAAAAAGCTTACAGGGGTAAAA
>BMAV01001916.1:46447-57183 GCA_019973955.1 Trichonephila inaurata madagascariensis | reverse complement strand
AGTAATTTGAAATTTTTACCACAAGGTAATCATATATATGTACATTATTTCGCAAACTTTCACAGAATTTGGGAAGAAATTTAAAAAGTTATAAAGAAATAAAAATTGGACAATTTTTCAAAAATATGAAAATTAGTATTTTACACCGCGCAGGATTCTAAAGTATAAAATTGATCAAAATTTACAAAATTAATTTTACTTGGTATAAAAATGTTTACTTTTGAAGTTATACACACTTTTAAGAAAATTTAGAGAAAAAAAAATATTTTATAGATACAATTATAACAAAAATTTTAAAAATTTTTGAAAAAAATTAATTAAAATTAAAATAAAGAAGATTCTATTAATTTTTTTTCAAGATTGATGTATAAGTTATGAAGAGCCTTATTTTTAATACGTGTATAAAATTTCAAATTGATACTATAAATAGTTTCTGAGAAATTCTGCGCGGAAGCTAAAATTTTTGTTTTGCGAAAAATGAAGTTAAAGATAAGAAACAAGTAGGGTTTTCGTTTAAGTTTCACTACTTATTTTTCAATAACTTCGGAAGTGTTCATAGTATCAACACAATTGTGGTACCAAAATGCTCAGAAATATTAAGGCTGTAACATATATATTTTTTCAAAAAATTGAAAAATTTTTAATTTAAGAATCCTATGTGAGCCCTTGACAAACAACTTACAATGTTCGAAATTTAGTTAAATTATCTTGAACGATTACTGAGATATTTTGTGCAATAATTTTAATTGTATCTAATAATTAAAACATTTTAAAAAAAATACTCCATACGAAACCAGATTCAGTTTACACTGTCAATCTTCTTTTATTATGTTATTTTTATACATACAAATAAAACTTGGTGAGAGTTTTTTTTTTTTTTTCATATTTTATTCTTTAAAAAATTCTTAAATTATTTATGTTGATATTTTGAATTTTTTCCATGAAAACTAAAATTTTTATATTCTATTGTTTTTACTATTTTCCCCACCCTTAGTTGAAAAAACATTCACTAACATTTATTCATACTGCTATGAAGAATATTTGTGCACATTTTCACTGAAATTCAAAAAAACTAATTTTGCAGAGAACATTTTAAAGTTATTGAAGCGATAAAAATTAAAATTTCGCTAATGTGAAAGTTTTTATCTGCATGATGATTATAAATCTTCAACCACATTTGATAAAAGCAATTATTTCTATAATTAATGGACACTATATTATTTATAAGTTATTAACTGTATTTATTTGCGGTGTTATAGTAAACCTACCTAATTTTTTTTCAATAATAAATAAATTTTAGTAGGAAAAGAAGGTTTGATATTTTGATGCAATCATCTGAAATATGACTGAAAATGCAATTTAAGGTCAATCAAACTCAAGAACTTTATACACAACAAATTTAATTGCAAAACAATATAAATAAAAAAATATGTTACTTTTATTACTACTAAGATTAATTTACCATGAAAAAAGAGAACTGTGATTTCGAACTGTATATATTAATAAAAAAACAGGAAATTTTAAAATAGTCCTGACCACACATAACTGAGGTCATTTTTCCGCTTATACTTGTTATTTTTTTATATTTATGAATTTTTTCTTCTTTTTCATAATGCTGATAGAATGTAAGCAAAGTGGTGGGGTCAAATGAGTGTTCGAATTGAAAAAGCAAAAAAATCCATAAAAGTGCTTGGATTTGAAAAAAATTTTTTGCATTCAATAGCAGTGGTTGTAAGCATTGCTAATTAGCTAAAAGGTAAAAATCGAAAATTTCATCGATTTTTACCAATTTGAAAGTCCATTGTAACCTTAAAGGTAAACTTAATTCTTGTGAAATTTGTGAGTTATAATCTTCTAGTGAGTCAATTAGGAGATTATATTCCACACATGATCTTTAGGAGTGTATTAGAACTGCATGAACAAATAATCATGAGTAAATACTGTGTGTATGCATACCCGTGACGACGATCTGAAATTTTAAACTCTTTTTAAAAAAATGATTACTCAAAAAATTAATAACAAATTCGCAAAAACAATTTCGCAATTTTAAACAATTGGGTTCATGAATTATGAAATACTTCTCACTTTTTGTTTACCTTTTCTCTGTTATCTAGCTTCTTGGCCTACCAAACTTAAAGCTCCATTTAATATTTGAAGAAAATTCATGCTCCAAATGGAACAATTTGAATAATTTTGGAGTTAAGAAAAATTTTGGTGAATTTCAGAAGAGTAATATTAAAAACTTTTTCTGTAAAGTTTCTAACACAGCACACACGCACAAAAATGAGAGCCAGTGAGACAAAAACAAAAAACTAGTTACTTTAAATAATACATAAAACTTTCTGCCGTTCTCAAAAGCTTCTGAATCTATCTAATAATTTCCTAGACATCAAAATTTCATCACTTAAAGTGAAACACTATCAAGAAAAATATTAAGCAAATTAAATTGTTAGAACTGAAATATGCTCACCTTACTATTATTCATCTTTCCTTTACATAATGTATTCCACTGATCTTTGAAACTTCTCTCATTTGAATAAAAAAGCAATTATAAACTTACATATAATACTAAAGTCTTGATATTTTTATTTTCTGCATCAAAAACGCGGCTGTTTGTTGAGACATGGCAAAATTAAATTTCTGGTGAAGCAACCATCAGAAAAATGTTTCCAAAAAGAAAAATAAATAGACGCATATCCTTTAACTAGAGCGTAATCATCATTAGAAATTATTTATTTTTGTCTTATACTCTAAGTAGTTTTAGTTTCACCGCAGATCGATCGTCCAGGGACTACATTTTTATTACTTTCGTAGGAAATGAAGAAATAAAACTGGACAGTAATTTTGTAAAGCGCAGATTCATATGCATGATTAGTTTGATGAAAGTTTATGAAGGAAATTTTTAATCGGATTTATTTTACTGTAAACGTGCACTTTTGATGGTTATGGAAAGGATTAAGTTGCAGTAGAAACTTTTTCCTTATGAAGTAAATGATATTTTATTCAGGAGTTACGTTTAACGAGGAAAAAATAAATTTATTGTCTTTAAAGGGGTTGATTCAAGTGCTTTGTAGATTTTGTGGCAATTCTGAATTAGCATTAGTTAGAAGGGTAACGGAAAAGTTACAGACATGGGAAATCAACAACTCTTATTATTCCAAGCTAGGGGTTGTAATACCGGTATATCGGGATACCGAATACCGGTATTTTGAGCCATTTGTACTATTTTGTAATACCGGTATTCACAAGTTTAAATACCAATTTTTCGGTATTTATTACAATTTTTTTAAAATTGTCTTCCCTATATGTTCAGGGATCGCCAAATTAGCAAAATAGTATACGTTTTTGTTTTTATGTCTCCCTAACGGGCGAAATTAATTAGACTGTGAATATAAAGTTGCATCGTCCAATCAAGAAGTGATAAAATGTGTGAATCATCCAAGGAGGCGTGCCATAACTATCCTATTATAGCTCAGAGCGATACTGCACATGCGCAGGATTTGTAGTCTGATATTCGTATATGGAAAAACAAGGTTGTAGTTGTGAAGAAAGTGCGTAATATTTCGAAATTTTTAAATTGGTGACTTAGTTATTTACATTGTATTTGCATGTCATACTTATAATGATTATAAAAAGGAAAATGAAAAGGAAGAAAAAAGATTAATCAATTCAAATTTGATCAAGTTTATAGTTAATTTTCTTAAAATTTTTTACCCACAAACCTATCTACATTCAAAAGAATTCGGTACAGTTATCCAAGATGATGATGACATTAATGTCGATAATGAAAAGGAATTGTCTCTTGAACAAAAATTAGAATGAGAGATAACTAAAAAAAATTCCACAAACAAAATGCAATACAGAAATTAGCTATATCCAAAAAAAAACTCCGAAGAGAAATCGATTTATTTGAAAATACGTGCTAAATATTTTGAAAAAGTATATCGCGCATTGCTAACAGTACCACCAACTAGCGTAGATGCCGAAAGAGCGTTTTCGTCAACAGGTAATTTTTGCACAAAATTACACGTTCCAGGCTTTATAACAGTACAATTGATGTAATTTTTTTTAGATCACATTTTAAAAATGCATAATAGTACTGAAAACTTAATAGTGATATTTACACTTTTTGTGATTTAAATAAATAAGATGTTCCCTTACTTTTTTGTGATTCTTTATATTTACTGTAATAATTTATAAGTTGTAAATTATTTTTTGTGTTATTTACACTCTCTAATAAAATTGGCAAACAAAACAAAGAAACACTTGTGTTTTTCTAAAATTTTTAATACCGGTATTAAAACTGGTATCCCGGAATTAAGATCTAAAAAATACCGAATACCGGTCTTGAACTTTTGGTCCGGTATTGCGCAATCCCTACTCCAAGCATATGTTACCGGCAAAGTATGAAATCCGGCATTCTATAGAATGCCTAAAACTAGCCGGCAATGTATGAAATGATTCTTATTTCACACATTGCCTAGGCATTCTATAGAATGCCTAATAATAAACCGGCAAAGTATGAAATACATCTCCGATTCGTTTCGAATATTGTGTGGCAAGGTGCGAGATTTTTAATGCGTTTCTCAGGCTCAGAACTTATCAATTGCACATTGGGGTTTGTTCAGGAGTGTAAAAATACTCAATTTTACTTAAAATTGTTCAACAAAAAATTGTTTTTTTTCCTGCCCTACATGAAAATGGAGAAGCAAGCTGTAGTTTTCGAGAAGGAGTCATGGTCTATATAGTAGGGGTCGGTAACTTATAGTATACGGTACAATTATCAGTGGCACTCAGCAGCTTGTGCCCTTAGAACTTGCTTAGAATGAAAGATATTCATGGCCATGAAATTCCTCTTCTATGAGTTGCAATTGCTCATTCCAATGGAAGCGGTGAAGGATTCGTCAAATGTGTGTGTAAAACAAAGTACCAAAATAAGAAAAAAAATTGTAAAAAATCTAATGAAATGTAATTCAAAATGACATTCAAGCCTACCATGTTGCAATAAGTAGGTTAATTTCTTTTTTATTTGAAAATTTTGTTTTCCCTAATAAAAAAAGAAAAACAAATTTTGTTTCGTACAATTTTCTTTTTCCTTTACGTATTTTTAACAATTTTTTAATGGCACTCTCAATATTTTGTCAGAATAACATTTGTACTTTTTAGAAATGTACGTCAATATATAATAACCTTACCATGACCATATTTCATACTTTGCCTAAACAGCTTTGGTCATTCTATACAATGCCTAGGCAAAGTATGAAATAATTCTCATATTTCATACTTTGCCTAAAACGTCAGGCATTCTATAGAATGCCGGCATTTCATACTTTGCCGGTAACACATACACTAATTAACAAATGGGATTGAATAACTTTTACTCTAAATTAATTACAACAAATACAACCTCTGACAATAAAGTTCGGTGAATAGTCCTTTGTCCTTTACGTAGATGAAATGGTAACGAAAGTTACCTTACTGTCCTTCGAAATAGTTACCTCCCATAACTATGCACCACTGAGATCTGCTATATATGTCCTGGAACTTTGAATGAAGTCTTCTTTTGAGATGGAGTTCAAAAGCCTCGACACGTTCCGTTGGATTGCAGAAATATCGTCACACTTCTTTCCATTCAAAGTGAGTTTGAGTTGTGGGAATAGGAAGAAGTCCGGAGGATTGAGATCTAGTGAGAATGGTGGATGTTCAATTTTTCCCAGGAACTGTTTGACGATATAGGCTGTGTGAGGGCGAGCATTGTCGTGAACAAAAAACCATGAAACTTGTTGTGCGTACTGCCTTCTTTGACGTTTCATGAAACGGGTCAAAATTACAATGTACCTTGCAGCATTCATCGCCCAGTTAATCAACGTTTTTTCATGATTAATTTACTTACTTTCTAAATGTTTTCTTTACTGACGGAGCTCTCTGGTCTTTCGCTAGGGGGGTTGTCAGAAACACTTTCCCGGCCTTCTCGAAAACACACTTACTTCATGGAAAGTACTTGATCTTCATAAACATGTACGAGCATCAAATAAGTTTCTGTCGGTATCTTACCAAGCTTAAAACAAAACTTTAAATTTATTTTTTGTTCGTTAATTTTCCTGTCCTCAGTTAAGAATCAACCCACTAAACAAGAGCTTTTTTTTTTTTTAAACAACACAAACAATGCTCATCTGAACAACGGTGAGGGCAGATGGCCAACACCTTCCGCTACGCATGTGCAGAGTTTTGTTTCTCCAGTGTTATCAGATCGGTCGTTTTGACTTCATTCACCAATTTTTATTGTCAGAGGTTGTATTACTTATCCTAAACCAGGTTTAGTCAGACAGTTGCACCGAGTACAAATCTCACGCGAAGATGCTTAGATATCCGCAAAGTACATTCCATAAAAATAATTTAAACTATTTCTATCTTCTAAGATTTTTCTACCAACATTCCTCTCAAATTCGTTTCAATTTACTTTAAATTATACGAATCATTTGCATTCCTCTTTGTTTCTTCACAGAAAATGGCTCTCAAAAATTAAGCAAACATTCCGTGAAAAATTCAAATAATTTTCCCTCTGATGCATAAACTCGACACCCCCTACATGCAGCACTAGCCCAACAGCATTGTCTCTATGGGGACTCCCAAAAGACTTATTAACAGCCGGTTAACAGGAGCGGGCTCACTCCTGCCTCCAGTCTACAGCGAAGCATGGGCCAAAGGGAAAGCAAAAGGTATCCCCAGGACATCATTTTCCTCCTTATGGGACGCTGCACACGGCAAACATGTGGATTGGCAAACCAACGCGTTAGTAAAATATAAACAAAATGAGCATTGAAAAAATAGGAAAAAAAATTGTAACAAATTAAAGGAAATACAAATGAAAACCACAAACTATGTTATTATTATTCAAGTACAATCAACTCAACAAATCAATTAAACAATTAACCTTTAGCAATTAAACAACAATCTACAATACTATTTATTTGAAAGATTGAACTATGGTCTAGACCGAAAAGGAAAGAAAGGAAAACTGATGACAAGAAAGAGGGTTGAAAAAAAGAGAAGAATCCCTAGGATACCCCGGGGGATGTGAGACCAAAGTTAATCATAGACAGTAAACCACATGGGAAAAGGAAAAGATCACTACTGAACCTTGATATTTTTGCATTAAGGCAGTGTTTCACAAACTGTGGGGCGCGCCCCCTAGAGGGGCGTGATAACTCTAGGAGGAGGGTGCAAGCATATTAAAAAGTCGAATACAGATTAGTTTTTTTTTTTAAAAAAAATTTTCCTGAAAATTAGCAAACGAAATACATTCTGACATAATAAAAAATGAAATACAAATTTATACTTATATAAAACACTTATAAAATACATTGTACAGTACTGATACATATTTAATTAATTTAACAATACTAAGTTAAGAACAAGTTTAATAATTACTAGTGATCCCATGGGCTTGTCATATGTAAAATTATATAAAAAAAATTAACACTTATTTTGATAATTTTTGTAAGGTTTATAATTAGCCCCTTAACCCTTTAACTGCCGATTAAATTTACGCGATTCTCTCCTCAATGCCACCGTTTCTTAACCCGTAGGCGAGTGTATGTGGTGTATTAGGGGAGAGAAAAGTAATAAATAATCAAATCCTTTGAAATAAGTAAATCCTTCGCAACCACTGCCAAGGTTCTATTATTGCATTCCAAAGCCTTCGGAATAATTTTATGGATAGCAGTACAGAAAAAAGATCGTACTTCCGAAAGACGTATTATACGTCCGGAACAATTAACATTTTAGCTGAGCGAGGCGTTTTTATACACCGGTGGCACTTAAGAGGTTAAAGTCGTATTGCAGATTTAGCATCAAAGTATAGTATTTTTGAATACAATACATTATACTTATGTGCAGGGGGGAGCGGTGAAAATAATGATTGGATATTAGGTAGCAAAAATTTAAACTTTGAGAAGCACTGCAGTAAGGAGATAGATCTCGGTGAGGGGAAAGGCAAGAAAACAACCCGGTTCAATTTATACAGGGTTTTCCTGGAACATTGGGAAAAACCTTAAAGGCAGGTAAAGGGCATTACAAGAATTCAGATTTGCATAGCAAACCATGGAAGGAAACTGCTTCGTTCGGTGCTAGGTGGCGTTGTTTATAAGAGCATTTAAGGAAACAGACCTGCATAACCGCAGTCATTTGAGCTGTCATTGTCCGTAGAGGAATATATAGAACATTTTACAAACACCGAACTGACTGATATGCACCTGGTTTACGGATTCGCCAAAGGAAATTTACGAGCAACAGAAAAATTGTATCCCGAGAAATAATCCCAGAGAGATGCACCGAACCGCCTAATGTTTGCTAATTTGTATCACAATTTGTGTGAAAAATAGATCCTTAAGAGGTGATAGGCATAGTGAGGGTGGAGCACATTTTGTCCCATGCATGGAACAAAATATGTTGTGGATACTTTTAGCTAGGATACAGATTAGCTAGGTAATCCGCTTAATAACTAGAGTGATCCGTTAAGTGCGAGATATTGTTTCATTTCTCAAATTACCAAAATAATCAGTGAATTACATTGGTAATTTGCATATTACCTACTAAACACTAGTTAATCTGAACATTACCTTCTGGGCACTCGTTAAAGTGAAAATAAAGAACTTTGTTGAAAGAACAGCAACGTTTCTGTAAGCTTAAATTAAATGTTGTTTATTTATTTTTTGATGTCTAAAGAATCAACACAATAGGTCAATCAACACATTATTTGATAGAAGCAATCATCAATCAATGAAAAAACTGTAATACAAAAAAATCAAACGATTTAACAAGTACAGGTCATCGTTATCAAATTTAGTATAAATTAATTTAAGGTGTTTTTTTTTATCTAATACATTGATTGTCTCTATCACTCTGTTTCTAAGTGCTTAGAACTAGTGTGCTAAGTCCTAACAGAAAGGATATGAGGAAAACAAACCTTTGAACTTAGACAATACGGATACCGCTAATATGAAGATTGCCTACTTAAAATACGGAAAACCCTTGATTCCACACTTGAACTGAGGAAATCAATCTGTAGATTAATTAGCTAGGTAATCTGCACAAATTAGCGGCTTTCGAGCTTTAATGGCAACATGTGCATCCATTACTTTAACGATAGCGCGTTATTCATTTATGCTACATATTAATTTTTAACACGCTTTTATAAGTTTCACTTGTATGTAATGGAATCTTTGGACTCGATTTTTACCCACTTTAAATTTCGTTTCTGTTTCACACAATGAATTCAATATTTATATATCAGTAATAGTATATACCAAAAGAATGCAAAAATTGCATGTTTCTTTAAACGCAGTGCCTATAATTACAAATAATTTAGTTATTATGTTAACTTTAAGGGCTACAAGGTGTGTAACATTTTCTCGAAAAAAAAGAGTAAGAGTTACATATCTGATGAAATAGACTTTCATATTCTTTCTACAAGAATAAAACGCAGAAAATGTAAAAGTCGAAGAAAGTAAGAAACAATTTTTGAGCTTGTATTAGAGAATTAGAAAGGAAATCTAAGTACAGCTTAAGAAACAATTCCAGAACCCGAAAGCATCACTAAACGAGCTAACACCTCGCTAAAAATTCTCACAGACAATAAAACGTTCTCGAAAATTTCTTGGAGCATCCATTACAAACAAAAAAAATAGAATAAAAACACATTACACACACTGACTCATAGTAAGCGTAGATGTTTTTTTATTTATCGGTTTTTTTTTTGTTTTTTTTTCATCTTTTTTTTCCGAGTTTGTGTTTCAAAATCCGAAAGATTTCTAGAATAATGGGATCTTGGCTTTCTGCCAGACAAAATATCCAAAAAAGGTACCTGGAAGACAGAAAAGATTCCCCAAACAAGAAGATGGATAGGTAGAAAAAGAAAGGAGAATTTGGACCAATCTAGAAAAGTATATTAAGTACGTTGTTAAAATCACATTAATGCAACTCCAGCAATACACATATCTTCCCAAACTTGATTTCCAGTTTGGGCTAACATTTAAATTCTCCGATTATTTTGCATACAGATCAACAAAAAACCTATTACATAGCTATTTTTATAAATATTAGTCTGTGAATTATTTTGTTTATCTATATGAAGTCAATTGCATAACATTTGATTAAAAAAAGAAGAAATCAAAATTTACTATCGTTATAATTTTTCAACAATGTCTGATGTATTGTGAATTGTTTGAAAATGCATCAGTTGATATTACTAAATTTATGGGTATAATTATTATGTTTAAATTTTGCGTTTTACTTCAAACATAGTTTTAAAATACACTGGTGTGCAAAACTTAAGCAACAGGTGGGTTTATTGCCATAACTTCACGAAAAATCATCTGAGAGACATGAAATTCTGAAATGAGGGAGAGTATTATGTACGCAAAGGATGACAAAAGCATCGGCGCTAAAAAAGGAATACAACGCATACGGTATGGAATCAAACAAAAACAAGCTTTATTGAACGCATAGTATCGTGACTCATGATTGTCTATCCAACAGGAAGAACAACAAGCAGATGTTCCTTAATATGGTATATGCCCTCCCCTTTCTACAATGGTTGCTTCGCACCGTCTCCACATACTCAGAAACAGCTGGTGCAACATCTCTTGAGGTAGGAGTGCCCATTCCTCAATCAACATCTGTTTGAGTTGTTGGTTGTTCTCCGGATGATGTAAGCGTGTGGCAATACGTCTCCC
>BMAV01001916.1:0-44995 GCA_019973955.1 Trichonephila inaurata madagascariensis | reverse complement strand
GCGCGCGCGGATATTCTTCACACATTGATCTTTCCTCAAATTATATCTGTCCAAGGCTCGCTTGTACAGTTCAATAGGCAGTAAATACGGGTAAATTTTGAATTGAATTTCAAATCTGTATGATACGGTACCATATGTGCATCGATCATCATCGCTGTGCATGATATTATTTTAGTCTCGACATTATTTAAATATAATTTTTCTATAAAATTGAAGATATTTATTTAAATCACCATAAATAATACATGGAGTTAATTTCATTTGTTTCTGGTTATTCTTTCAGTGTTGCAGTTACAGTCATTGGTCTTCAATATATATATTAGGTCTAACCAAAAGTTCTATCCACATTTTTAGAATAAAACAAAATAATAAATTTTTCATACATTGAATTAATTTTGTTGAACAATTTAATTGCTATCATTATTTGCGACTTCTTGCCAGCCTGACGGTAATTTGTATATCCCATTTTTAAAAAAAGTCTTGTCCCTAGAGGTGAAAAATTGAACCAGTACTTGTCTGATATCTTCTTTGCTTTTTAATGTTTTGCCTCACAAAAAATTTTCTATAAGCAAAAACAAGTATTAATCGGAGGGTGCTAGATACGGGCAGTACGATGGATCTGACAGAATTCCCCAAACTAGTTCTGCGAATTTTTGATTAGTCCCCGAATTAGCATGTGGTCTGATATTACCATGAAGCAGTATGATATCCTTCCTATTGAACACGATTATATCTTACTAAATACTAACATAAAATATCTTAGTTTTGGTTCATTTACAAGGTGAGTATGTATACATTCAGAGATAAAAAAGAGACAGCGAAATATGCAACATAGGAATATATATGAAAATGAATGCGCATACTTGATGTTGTTACCACAACGGACAAAACGTTCTGGAAAACCCTTATGAATACTGCAACATTCATCTTTTTTTTATTTCTTAAGTATGAATTAGTAATTATAATGTTTAGTATTTAAATATTTCTATCTGTCTCAATTATACTTTATTAACATTACACGCAGTTATTTGGTATATATTATTATTATTGATTGTGGTGTGCGAGCGTGCGTGCATGTGTGTGTGCAAATATACATACACACTTTAACAAATGTTATAATTTTATGTTTTCTACAGAACCGGAGATGTTTATGTAGAAAGCGACATTATTTAATTATTTCATTAGAAATGTGTACTAAAAACCCAAATATCATAATGATTTATAAAGAAACTGGAATGTGTGTTAATTTATTCACTGAACTTTAAATTCATTTAATGATTATTATATAGTCCATAAATAAGTAAAATGCTTTTAGATACCTTTGCAGTCAACATCTAATAATTGAGTTTCTAAAAATAGCTTTCTGCATCAACTGTTAGTTAAAATACGCAATTAATTTTAATCCAGTACGATGATTTTTTCCAAAAATTTTTCAATTTAAAATGTCAATGGACTTCTCGTGTTACAGTAATTAACTAAAAGTACGAAGGTTTTTTTGTTTATTTTTTTTAATTTCATCTGCTTAGCTTTGCTACTCCTTGAAATTGTTTTACTATCATAATAAAAATACAAAATGTGCTTTTTAATCATCAAAGGAAGGAAAAAATATGTCTCTCCTGTTATCAAACACTTTTTTTTATAAACCATCAGGCGATAATTCGATTCATTTTCACATTTTCAGTCACTTCGCTTCTTTTTTAAAATTTTGTTCAGAAAAGAAAAAAAGTAATAACTGAGTCAAGATTTTTTTTATTAAACATGAAGATCAATAATAGTTTTATTTATATAGCTTATGCTAACTTCGTCGTAAGTTTTTTTTTTTTTTTTTTCTTTTCTTACTGTCATTGAGCTTGTTATCCTAAATTACAATTTAATTCAATCTCAGGAAGAAAATATTTTTCATCTATGGACTCTGAAAGATAGTGAATATATTAAAATGTTATAATTATTGAAATCAGTGAAGAGAATACAAGTATAATCGACACATTTTATAAATATAATAGAACATTAAAATAAATGTTCCATTAGAATTCTCTATATTGAAACACACCACTTGTATTTTTTCCCCGGCAGTGGTGTTCTTCTCGAGGGAAAGTTGGGTTGTCCCAGCATGAACTTGAGAAAGAAGATTATGGCAACTATAGAAGATGTGACAAAGGTTACCAGATTGGCGACTTTATCTCTCTTGGTGACAAATTCGATGAAGAATACGATATCGCCAATGAACCATCAAGAAGACTCTAGGATCAACCCTTCTAGAAATGTCCATGAGGCTAAGTAAAGGATCTTTGAAATAATCATTGAGGAAGTTCAGAAGAGTGCTCACAGTTGTGTACTTTGACTGGGATGTAGAGAGAGAGATACTTTATCTTTGTTTCAGTTCCTCCTAGTGGAACTGTTTCGAGAGTCGTTTCCGAAACGCTGTAAGACATGCTTATAATGAGTGCAATTTACAAAATTGTAAAAAATCTGCTATAATGTTTCTTTGTGTATGTACGTCGATTTGTCTCCGTGTAATCATGTGAGTTTGTCATCCGTTAATAAATCTGTAAATATTCAAATACAGTTAGGGTTCTATATAACGAAGTCGCTAAATCCGAAAATAAAGTTCGTTACATGGAAAATTAGCTCTCGATACAGAGGTTCACCTTTAAATTTTCTTTATAAACAACATAAAAAAATATTTTAAATCCATAAACACTATATATTAAAAAAAGTAAATATTTACACCTTTTTGTAAATTGATGTATATTTATTTTATATATCTTACCTGTCAGAAAAGAAAAAAAGAAAGAAAAACTCCAAGGAAAGTTTCTTTACGTCTTTATCCACTTCCTGAAGAATTAAATGTTTTCTTTGATGCTCAAGCACTAACGTTTTGACATTTTCGAGCTACTAGAAATGAAGTTACCAGTACGGCTGATCAACACTACAAATGAATGGAGTCTCGTTCAAGGAGACACGAAACAACTTCACTGAGGGTGGAAGGGGATATCGAAGGTGTTTCTAGTGAACTAGACAAGGGGACTTAAAGGTTGCACTTCTTGGATGAAACACCCAGAATTCTATTGCTCTCGGTGAGTTGAGCACTTGATAAAACCATTTCAAGATTTATAAACTCCATAAAATGTGTTAAAAGAGAGAATAATTTGAAATGTCGAGAAATACTTTTAAAAAAGGTAGAGAAAAAATTAAATCACAAAAGGAAAAGTTCATTATATTGAAAATGCACTTCGCTATATTGAGTTATTTTACGAAGAAATTCGTGAAATGTTCTTGGTTCCTAGAAAAACTTCGCTACGTAGAAAAATTCGCAATATAGAGGTTCGTAATATGGAGGTTTGACTGTAATTAGATTCACAGGCTGCTTTTCCACACACGCAAATTCACTACAATATATACAATAACATGTATAATATTTAACCGATATAGTAAGAGTTTTGTAACTTAACAGAAAAAAAAATTTACATCATCACACCAGTAAATTGTGGTATGAAAGTAATAGTAGATTTTGTGATATCCCAAAAACATACCATTGACTGCAATTCAAGTGTAAGGCAAAAGGATGTAACACAAGTTCAAACGAGAAAGGATTCAGTAAATATTAAATGAACCTTTAGTAATCAGAAGAGTAATCAAAGCTATGTTTATTAATTTAATAAATGAATTAAAATTTCCCCAAAAAATCTACAAAACCAGGGTAAGATTTCTTACAGGGTCAATTTAATCATTGCCTAAGGGTACAACATTCGGGGAGGGAAAAAATAAAACAATTACTAACAACTAAGAAGTATTTCCATTTCGGTATTGAATTTTATTGCATTCTTTCTCAAAATATAAATAAGATATTCAATATATGCAAATAAACAATGTAAATTAATCTTTATGGTTTTGGTGGGATGCAATATTATTCTTTGGTTTAAAGCAGAGTTGGTCAAATTTTCTATGCTTGCGACCTAATTTTCAACAATAATTTTCATGGTTCCCTCCATACAATACTAATGTATTGAGTTCAGTAAATTACCTGACGTAAAAGTTACAATACGATTCCTTTTACTTTATATAAACCGGTACAAATTGTCAAGTACTAAGTTTTGTATATAATTTTTGACATGCCCATAGGGTTAATGGTAATTATTAAACTTTTTTCTTAACTGAGTTCTGTTAAATTATTATGAAACATCGTACTGATACTTTTATAAGGGGGAGTAAAGTGTTTTTATTATTTATTATGTAAAGAATTATTTTTTATATTCCTTTCAGTAAATTAATAATTTTCTTAAAAAAACCCTTTTTTTTCGACTTTTTTATACTCGCCCCCCTTGTTGGTTATCATCCCCCCTAGGGAGGCAGCCCACAGTTTGAAAACACGGAAAGCAAATATGCAAATTCTGTCTTGATTGCAGCAATTCAAATCCTCGCTGAAATAGACGCTTCTCATAAATACAATATCAAAATATGTAGTTGCAGTAAGCTTCCTAAGTATATGAAAGTAAAGATAACAAATAAAAAGGTATACAAAAGGGTAAATCAAGACCAAAGGAACAATAATCCCTATTTAACTTAATCCGTCCAATCTCCTAAAGAAGACACCTCCAAGACAAACCCAACTGTGAGTACTTGCAAACAAAAGAAGGATATCATCCCTATCGATTACAAATGTACATATATAACGAAGACAAAGAGAAGATCCTGGAAGAGAATTCGGCAAATGGCCGGAGTTATCTTCTTGGACGTTTGCCCATTCCGCCGCTATTAAAATAGCTCATTCCGTCCCGACCGGACAGACGGTGCGGGGGTGATGGAAGGTGAAATGAATATGATTTGACATCTTTTTTTCTCTCGCTTCCTCGTGCCGAGTGATTGCTAGTACCATGGCTGACTGCGAGAAATCCATGATTTACATGACGGGATGACGTATGTTTATTGATTGGAGCGATTGCAATGTAATCAGTAAATTCGTCATTGATTTTATAAGGGTGTCTATGGGTTTTTTTTTTTAATTCTTTTAGAGTTGAAAAGAATTTTTATTACGACAAATTGTTTGGCATAAATATAAGGTAACTATAAGAAAGAGAGCATAATTTGTAAGTTATTACGTTCAATGAAAATAGCGCATAAAGAATAAAACGAAATGACTAAAAATGAATGGAAATGTAATAAGCAGAACAGGTGAATAAAAATAAAGGATGAAAATGTCTTGATACGAATTAAAAAGATATGAGCTTTATTGTTATACTAGTTGTCTTCTTTTGCAAGACTTCACTCACTCTAATTATTCCCCTCCCCTGCGCCATGCAAGTTTTTGATCGCGTTTAGTGTGGCAACTTCACCCCTCATCATCTTATTTCAAACTCCTCTACCTTTTCTTACTTTTTCTTCCAAGTGGTTATTTAAAACTTCCTTTCAATAAACTCACGCAGTTATCCTAGAGGTAACGTGTAACGGACTTAAAAATATTATTCTCTCAATCCTTGTTATTAAAAAAAATATATCCCTTCTCTCCTCGTTCCGTCAAGATGCGGCAGACGGTTGAAAGACGGGCTTTGCTGTCATGGAGATGTGACGTCATTTTTTCTTCGTTTTCCCATGAAAGCGAAACAGAAACTAAATCAACTGGGAGAGTGGTTTCCACCCACCCCTCCACCAGCGTTATTGCGCTGCATTTAATGTGGACTGCTTTTTATTTTTATATGTAACTTCAACAAATTGTTCTCTGTTCAATTTATTATGATGAGTGGATAATAGAGCTATCTCTAAGGTTCCACGTAAATGTATAACCGTTACCGTTACCAGGGAATAAAATGCTTAAGTGTAGGTATAGGTGAACATAAAATAGGTGAATAAAATATGCCAGTATAAGATATGAAACAATAGCATATAAAATAAACGAACGGAATATGTCAGCATAAAATGAAACAATAGTATGTAAAATAAAATAATAAATAAAAACAGGTGAATAAAATATGTCAGTATAAGATATGAAGCAATAGCATATAAAATAAATGGGCAAATAAAAATAGACGAATGGAATATGTCAGTATAAATTGAAGCAATAGTATGTAAAATAAAATAATAAATAAAAACAGGTGAATAAAATATGTCAGTATAAGATATGAAGCAACAGCATATAAAATAAATGGGCAAATAAAATAGACGAATGGAATAGTCGGTTTAAATTTAAGCAAAGTATGTAAAATAAAATAAAAAAAAACAGGTGAATAAAATATGTCAGTATAAAAATATGAAGCAAAGCATATAAAATAAATGGGCAAATAAAAATAGACGATGGAATATGTCAGTTTAAAAAAGTGAAGCAATAGTATGTAAAAAAAAAAGAATAAAAAAAAACAGGTGAATAAAATATTCCATATAAGATATAGAACAAAAGCATATAAAAAAAATTGGGCAAATATAAAATAACGAATGGAATATGTCAGTAAAAAAGTGAAGAATAGATGTAAAATAAAAAATAAATAAAAAAAGGTTGAATAAAATATGTCAGTATAAGATATGAAGCAATAGCATATAAAATAAATGGGCAAATAAAATAACGAATGGATATGTCAGTATAAATTGAAGCAATAGTATGTAAAATAAAAGAATAAATAAAAACAGGTGAATAAAATATGTCAGTATAAGATATGAAGCAATAGCATATAAAATAAATGGGCAAATAAAAATAGACGAATGGAATATGTCAGTATAAAATGAAGCAAAAGTATGTAAAACAGAGGAGCAAGTAAAAATAGACGAATGAAATACTTATGTATAAGGTGAATAATAGTACGTAAAATAAATGAACAAATAAAAATAAGTGAATAAAATATGTAAGTATAAAATATAAGGAAATAGAAACGCACAAATAAAAATATAGGGTTAGAAATAAGTAAAATAAACAAATCAAAGTAAATGGGTAAAACAAATAAATATGAGTGAAAGTAGTTAAAAATAAAATAAAATAGCAATAATTAAAAAATAAGTAATAAAAGTACATAAATTAAATGAAAAATAAAATGAAGCGTAACATACATAATATACGAATAATGCTTATAAAATTAGGAGAAGTAATATCATATAAAATAAAAAAAATAATGCGCATATATCATTCCTTTATCGTGTTAAAATTTAATTGATTTTGATTTCATTAAAACATTATAATTACCTTTTATATATGAATTAGACTTTAAATAGGATATGCTTTTATTTGGAAACTTGAAGGAATGTGTGTGGGGAGAGGGGGTCATATATTTTAAAAGTCTTTAATAACTATTATTGGTTAAAAGTTTTATGCCTAAAAATGAAATAATTTTATTTATAAATTGTTTTGAGATCTTACGACTAAATATTTTTCCTATAACTGTTGCATATTCCTCCCTGTTATAAGAAATTTTCATAGAAATATCTATTATAAATTTCCACTCTAAATCTTGATTCTATAAAAATATTCGAAATGAATAAACAGAAAATGTGAAGGAATATGAAGTTCAAATATTTTTTAAAAAATCGCTTAGCAAAAAGTACCTTTAAAAATGTCGGGAAAAAATTAAGAAGGTTGTACACGCGCGAGGGCGAGATAGAGAGAGAGACAAAAAGGAAAGTTATTTATTATACTTTTTACTCATCCTGTTTTTTCCTTCATTTCTGTAATACGAAATAGCATTTTTTTTTTTTTAATTTCAAATCAATTTTGAGGTTATGCAGCGAATTTCAAGCGCCCCAAGCAAAATGAGAAAAAAAATATTTTGAGTAACCCTAACATTGTAACAGTATATATAAATTAGTTACTCTATTTAAAAATCTTATGTACACCTTAAAAAGCAAAATATATCGAAAATTTATTTCTTGAGTTGCGGCCTCTCTTATTAAATTACTAGCTGTTATCCACTTAACTGGATATTTCATGATGTTTTACTCTTTATAAATTATTGATATTTTAGTCTCCTAGAACTAAGTAATTGATTGTATTGAAAACAATTCTTATAGCCTTACCTCTTGATTTGAAAAGGAGAAGACTTGCATTTCTAAAATGGAAGTATAATTATGGGACGTGGGAAATAACTCCACCAACTACGATGGCGAGGTCTTGGCTGTCTGTGAAGATACAACGCAATTACTATCTGCTGGCCTAACTCCTGCAAAAGTTGTCTTCTTCATAGACTTCCAAGCTGCAGTTTTAGCTTTAATCAGTAATACATCAAATGACTGCCTTAACACAATTCAGTGCCGAATTAAAATTACGGAGCTCTCTCATATGGCTAAACTGGCCATAGAGTGGGTTCCAAGTCATGTTGCAGTCCCCGGCAATGAAAGAGCCGACCAAAAAGTCAAGCAGGGAGCCCATTCGACTCAACCGGAAATCACCTTGACCCTCAGAAGAGCAAAGAGCATTATCTCCACATGCATTGAAAACTATACTGCCCATGACCCAAAACAGAAGACCTTTAAAGCCATGGGAAACTCTGCCCTTGAGGCCCAATCCCAAAGGAAACCAAAGGGTGTTGCCCGCTTTCGCCTAACTACCGAACATGACTTTTGAGAGGGATCCCCCACTGGCTTGGCGTGGCTGCTAACGAGGCATGCCCAATCTGCGGTCATGCCAGAATGGATAGTGACCACCTGCTCCAATGCACTGGACTCGATGAATACCCTGCTGACGACATCGTCAGTCGGTACGGAGGCTCAGCGTCAAATGGTCAAAGCCACACGGGCGTTGAATAATAATAATAAAATAATATTTTCACTCCCTAACCCCCCCAAAAAAAAATATATATATTTCTGAAAAACCCATTTTTAGTGAATCTCTACTCAACAAATAAACATACTTACCGAATTTCACATCTGTAGGTCTAATAGTTCCGAAACTAACCATTTTATCAATAATGTCCCCCCTTTTCCCCTTTAGAGTTGATTTTTTCAAAACTCATTCTTAGTGGATCTCAATTCAACTAAAGAAATATGTTTTGCAGATTTCAAGTGTGTAGGCTAGAAGCTCAAAACACGGGTATATATTTTTCTACAAAGCTCTTAACCCCTCACAATCCTCTTGGGATTCGATTTACTGAAAACTGTTCTTAACAGATCTCTATTTAACGAAAGAAGCCTGTTTATCAAATTTCACGCTTGTGGGTCTAATATTCTCGGAGATTTCGTAATGAGTTAGTGAGTGAGTCGCTTTCCTCCTTTATATGCAGATAAATAAATCGCTGCAACCTTATGAAGTAAAAAAACTTTATGCAACTAACTCCCAAATCCTTACTCTAGTGCAGGGATGGGCATTTATTCGATCGCGGTCGACCAGTGGACCGCCTGAAAGTTAGCAGTTTGTAAAAGTACATCGAAATGTTCGAGATACGCTGATAGTATGAAAGCCCGTCTTTCCCGATTATAACAAATAAATCCCGCTTTAGGTGAAAATTTTTTTATTTTTCAAATGAATTTTTGAATTGTTTCGAACAAGTCCCATAAATTTGATATTATTATATTTTGGGGCCTTTTATTATTATTTTTGTATCTTGTTTTTTGTTTTAAAAACGTAGTTTTAAAAAGGGTAAAATTTTTATCGAATACGTAAAAAATACATGATGGTAAACGGATGTTTAATATTAATTTAAAAAAAAAAAAAACCGCAATTTTTTGGGTCACCAATCTCCGCCACTGGGGGGAAAACAGAAACCACTTTGAAAAATTAAAAGGGAGCCCTTCCCCCAAAAGTTCCCCTTTAAAAGTGCGATGAAATCCCCAGCAAAAATTTTTTTTCCATTTTTTGACGAAATAAAAATTGATTAATACTTTTCATCCCAGAACCCAAAAACCCCAAGTCTCAAAAAAAAACCGGGGCAACATAAAACTTTTTTACGTTCTAAAGGTTTTAACCCGGGGATTTTTCTTTTTTTTCCGGGGAAATCCCCCCCCCCACACCCCCGGGGCTTCAAAAAAAAATTTTTTGGGAGAATTCACAGCCGAATCTACTTTTTTCCAGTTGCCACAATCGATACACACCATCGGCATTCGACTCACGCTAGAAGACTATTTTCCGTGCCCTCCACTTTTAAACACCTTCCCTTTGTAAAGGTGAGACCAGGAAATGGCACGGGGCCACGGAGTAGGGGGCCCGAAGAACCTTTACGTTGTGACAGATGGTGTTTTTTTCATTTTGGGCTTCTACCTTCCGGTTTTTGGGGGTAAATGGGCATGTCGGAAGGGGGCGGGTGTGTATTTTTGGGGGTTTTTGGGGGAATTTTGGGAGATCGGTTATGGTATTTTTTTTCAGTGGAATGATGTAGGTCATGGGATCGGAAAAACAAATTTTTTTTTGATGTATCAAAGGAATGTTTTGGGAAGAAAATTTTTATGAAAAAATTTTTAAAACCCAATTTAGGTAATAACAAGTAATATATATAAAAAAAAAAAATTAGTCCCCCTCCCGGGGGTAAACGTTTTATTTTATTTAATTTTTTTATTGAATATTTTACAGTGAATAAAAAATATGTATATACATATGACCAAAATCACAATATTAAATACAAAAAAAGGGAAAAGATTTTTCCATTTTTTTTCTTTTTTATATAGGGTGGAAATTTTTTTGTTTGTTACTATTTATTTATTTTTGTTTAATTATTCTAATAAAAAAAGGGTAGTAAAAAGAAATCACATTCCAGAAATTGTGACCATTCCAGGTGAAATTCAACCCCAACCTTTTGGTTTTGAAATTAAACCCCCGCCATCCCCGGCCCGGAAAACAAAGAACGATTTTTTTTATGTTGGGCTATTTTGTTTGTTACTGTTTATTCATGAATTTATTTAAATAAATTTTAAATTTAAAGTTTGAAAAACTTTATTAACATCAAGTGGGTTTTTGACTACAAATTAAAAAAAAATTTTTTTGGGAAATTGAGTGGAAAAAAAAAATTTTTTTATTAAATTTAAAATTTGAACAAGATATATAAAAAAAGGGGAAAATAACAGGGAAAATTAAAAATAAATTTTATTGAAAAGCTTTTAAACTAATTTATGTAATAATAAAACTGAATTCGGGAGGAATGGTAGAAATTGAATTAGTTAAAAAAAAATCAAATAGAAAAAATTTTAGTGAGAATAAAGATGGTAGAAACATTTAAAAAAAATGAGGGTTCCAAATTTTTAAGTAATTTTATTTTTTTTAGGAAAAAAAGCCCTTGAAAAAATTCCCACCATTTGTAATTTTGATTTACCAATGAACCAATAGTGTCTGTGAATCTTAATCCACCCCCAAAAATTTAGTAAAAAAAGGGGAAAATTTATGGCTTAAAGATAAATACAGCCCTGTTTCATTGAATTCAAAGCTACATTACACTTTAAAATTTTGTTTTACTTTGGGGTTATTTTGTAAACCTTTTTAAAAAAATTAAAATTCATCCAAATGTTTTTCGAAATTAAAAAATTCGTTTATTCCAAAAAAAATTTCATTTTAGGGGGCCCATGAGTATTTTGTTTTTTCAAATAAGGGTTTTTAAAAAACTTAAAAAAAATTGGCAACAGCAGGGATTTTACCCCGGGGGGCCTTTTAAAACATGGGATTTCATTTAACTTAATGCGCGTTACAAAAAAAACCGATTCATTGAAAAAAATTTTTTTTAAATTTACGGCGTCACTTTGAATTTTAAAAACCACCCCTAAAATAGTCACATGATTCGTGCATGCTAAGGCATATTTACTCAAAAAAAACCAAAAAAAAACAAAATATTAAAAAGAGGCTGTTAGTTCAGTTATTCATTATTATTAAAAGTTCCATTAAAATTACAATGTTTCTTTTTGATTTAATTTATCAGCATCACTACAATCGGTAAATGTCTGCGCTGAAAATTTAAAGCATAGTTCACAGCAAGTATAAATTCTCAAGAAGCTCGAAAACATGAAAAAAGGTGCCAGATTCATTAAAAAAGCATATTGATTATCCATAACTCATTGTATTTCAAGCCAATGTGGCTGTCTCTGACGGTGATTCCAGAACTTAAAATAAAACTTGAGTGTTTTTTTTTCCTTTAAAAGAATTGTAAATTGCTTGAAAAGATAATTTAAATGATTTTTAAAAATTGTTCATTCTGCAGGAAAGTGTTAAAAAATATGTGATTATAACTTACATTGCATCAGTTGTAGAATACATCGTCACGGAAAAATGGCATTTTATTTTACAAATTAAACATATATTTTTGTAGGTATAGGAATGGCTTAATAATAGGAAAATAATTCAGATATCATTATTGAAGCTTTAATTCCCAAAAATTTTAAGAGTCATACGTGCGATATATTTTTTTTCTATTTCTCAAATCCATTGTTCATACAACTTACTATACTTAAAAGTAATAAGTAAGTAATATAAGTAAACATAACTAGTTTTTATTTTAGCAAATATTTCAATATATAAAACAATATTAAAGCTACAAGCCTTTTAAGAACGATTAAAATAGAGCCTGAAAAAGTACATACAATCATAACTATTTTGTTTCTAAGCCCAATCAGAAAACATATAAATTTTTATAGAACGTAAAAGTAGGACCTGAAAATATACATTCAATAATAATTTTTTGTTTCTAAGTTCAATCAGAAAACATATAATTTTTTTATAAAACGTGAAAATAGGGCCTGAAAAAATACATTCAATATTAATAATTTTTTTCCCAAGCCAATCAGAAAACTTAAATTTTTATAGAACGTAAAAATAGGGTGATTAAAAAAGGGCCTGAAAAAATACAGCCAATTCTAATTATTTTGTTTCAGAGCCCAATCTGAAAAAACCTAAATTTTTATAGAACGTAAAAATAGGGCCTGAAAAAATACATCCAATCCTAATTATTTTGTTTCTAAGCCCAATCAGAAAAATTAAATTTTTATAAACGTAAAAATAGGGTGATTAAAATAAGGCCTGAAAAAATACATCCATTCATAATTATTTTGCTTCTGAGCCCAATCTGAAAACAATAAATTTTTATAGAACTTAAAATAGTATACGTCAATTGCCAAATGATCAAACTTTTTAGTTCTGATATCTCATATGGTTTATCCAATCCAAAGATTAATGCAAAAATGCAAGATTTTCACGCAATAGCTTTCGTAAGAACGTATTTTAAGTGAAATACCGTATTTATTCGAATCTAATTCGAACTTTTTCTTCTAATGTTAAAGCTACTGATAGTCGAGGGTGGCTCAGAATCGAAGAAGGAAAAATTCGTTGGATGGGGAAATTGAACATGATACTTTGACGGTTAGAGCAATTGCAAATTCATGTAAGAATTTTTTTGAAAAGTTTTTAATTCTGTAAAATATAAGTAAATTATATTCGCTTCTTATCAGTCCTCATTTAAGAGTTTTGTAAATATTGAATATCGATAAACCATATTTTATACTATTTTATTTTGTTTATTTTTTTGCATAAACATGTTGAGAATTTTTTTTGGGGGGAGGGGGCCTTAGAATCAACGGCGGCTCAGATTCGAATAAATACAGCAATACACTTGGCACTTTTAATTTTATTTTCGTGAATGTAGTAATTAGTAACGGAATTGTGTGTGTGCAAGAACAATTCAATGTTAATTTCATGAGGCAACCATTAATAATAAAGTTTTTCGTCTACGTCGCAGAAATACAGAACAAATCGAAAATAAATAGTTAATGTACTTACTCGGGGATGCCATAAAATAATGAGAATAGTATCCAGTGGTCACCTAATTCTTTCATTTGGGCCTTCTATCTCTCCACGCATCTGATAAAAGAGAAAAATACTTCTATAAATAAAAGTACAACAATTTATACGTTCAGATGACTGTTTCTCTACTCACCTTCAATAATTTTTTTAAAAAATAAGACACACTTTTAGGTTGCAGGATGTGCAATTCAGCTGTAAAACGTAAAATTTAGTATTAAATAAATTCGATAATGGAAACATTACATACTTCCTCTTTTTTCTACAGTTGTCCCACTCTGTGCTTGTGGAAAAACAATAATATGTCTAAAGTAAGGCAGAAAATATTTACCCTAAGTACAAATACCCAAATTTTAAAAATAAGTTATCATAATTTTTTTATTTTTAGAATTATTTGTAAATCTTGTCTTTTGCTTATGTTATGAAGAAATTTGTTTCACAAAATTCATTTTATGACTTTAAAAAATATATACACTGTGTCTCCGGGCTAAAAGCATCCAAAAGTAATTGCTTATTATTACGGAACTACCCATCAGAATGTAATAAACTGTGCATTCATGGATTGGAAAATTCTGCAAGATTTTTTGGGTCTAGTTCGATGGGGACGTGCCCCATTATTTAAATCGCAACAATAAACTTTTTACACTGACTTCTTGGAAAGATGGGGAATGAAACAGAAAAAAGATGCAGGCTTTTTTGGGTTTAAACGGAATTTAAATCAGTCCCGCTTTACAGCCTTTCCCGAAAAAGAAGGGAAATTTATGTCATTATTTTTTACTAATGCCACCTGATGGGCCCAAAGGCCAGATCAAGGCCCATGAAATTCTTTAATTAAAAAGGGCAAAGGTGACGCCTGTCGTTAGCCGAGCTTTGGGGCACCAAACAGGTGACAGAAAGATTTGGCCCCAAACCCCCCCCCAATTTTAAAAGGAAGGAAAACCTTTTTGGGGGTGGTCAGAGGGCCCTTTCCGAAAGGGAAAAATAGATGGCGACACCACCTCCCCCAATTTAGGCATGAAACTGAATTGGAGGAAATTTTTCCCTTTCCTGCACTCTTTAATCAGCCCACAAGACTTTCCCGGGCCCACTGATTTAACGAGCACTTCTTCCCGTGTACTCGGAGGGGGATTTGGGGGTACGGGCATCGAACCCAGGCCTTCCGGTCCGGGGGCCGGTTCTCTAAACCACTGGACCCACGGCCACACGCAGAAGTAAAAAGGAAAATCCTTTAAAACCCCTATGTCATTACCGACTTGCCTAAATAGACTTATCAGGGCTCCCCACAAAATGAATCAAGAAAACAATCAACGGGGGTTTTTCTATCAAAAAAAATTAAGGATTTTGCCAATTTTTAGACAAAAAAATTTCCCCCCTCCCCCAAAAATTTTTCCCATTGGGGATAGATTTTTTATTCAAGTCGGCCCCTTCCCCCTCTTTCCCAAATACGTCCTTTACACGCGTGACTGATTTTAAAAACCGTTAAATAAAGTACGCCTGCATCTTTTACTGTTTCCCTTTAAACTTTATAATGAAGTCAGTGTAAAAGGGGTTTTGGGCTGCATTTTTAAAAAATGCGGCGTGTGCGGGCCCATCGAAATAACCCAAAAGATCTCGATTTTTCCAATCCACGGATGAAAAGTTTATTACATTCTGATGGGTAATTCCGTATAATAAGCCATTACTTCTGGATACTTTTAGCCCGGACACCATGAATATAGATACAGGTACATCCACCTGAAATCCATAGATCTAAAGAAATTAGAAATTGCGAGAGCTAGAAAGAAGTAAAAATATTAGGGGAAAAAAAATTATGATTAAGAATTGGAAATTTTAGCAAACAATATAATGCGATAGACAAAACGACTTATTTATGCAGGAAAGAAATCATTGTGTATTCAAAATAAATTGATTTAAAGTGACTTAAATTTGAAAGGTTTATATTTATTTATTGATTGTTTTTTCACTAGCGTCTCACTTTGAGACTACACGAAGGCTGTAGGTAACAGACGTCAGAATTTTGAACCAGTGTAAATTGACCAGGACGACACCTTTACTGGAGCTCTTTTCCCCGAACTTCCGCATCACACAGAGGCCACGGTAGCCGAGTGGTATAGGTATTGGATCATGGCTGGTCTTGTCATGAGTTCGAGCCCAGTACCACTAAACACCCACCGTGTAGGGCAGAGATGCACGCTAAATCTGTCGAGAGCTGAAACGTCCTCCCATTGGTGTGGTGTGTAGTTAGGAGAGAGGGTGCCAGCTCAGGTGTCGTCCACGTCACTTGACTATGTTTCAAAATTATGTTGTCTGTCTCCAAAAGCCCTCGTGTAGCTGAACATTAACGTTAATATTCACTCAAGTGTGAGAGCTTTGAACCACGATAAATTTAAAGTACAGTCGAACCTACATATAACGAACCTCTATTTTACGAATTTCTCTTTTTTGCGAATTTTTTCCTGGAACCAAGAACATTTTACTATTTTCTTTGTAAAATAATCTACAAATAGCGAAATGTATTTTCTACATAACGAACTTTTTCTCTTGTAATTCGATTTTTTTACACAATTTATAAAATATTTCACGCATTTTATTTAATTATTCTCTTCTTTTAAACATTTTATGGTGATCAATGATTTTAACTGGTATTACCAGGTGCCTAACTCACCTACAGCAATGAAATGGCAATAATGTTTAAACAAAAACTCAAATAAAACTAACACGTTTTATCAGTAATTAAATTTAAGGACGCATGTGAAAGTGTATGATTAAAATCACTGGTTATAAAATAATGTACATTTAAAATTAAAAAATAATTTAAAATGTTAGAAAATGCCTTTGAAAAATTTGTTAGTTTCAACGTAAAAATTTTTTTGTACAGTGTATTCCTGGACAATGTTTTTTCCCCCTTGTTTTCCTAGCAAATTTCTTTTTAATGGGTAAATATATAAAAAAAAATAGATATTAATTTTCTAAGAAAGTGCAAATAATTACTTTTTTAAAATAATGTAGGGGTTTTGTGAGTGAGTAAATTTTGGGGGTTTTTTGGCGAAAAAGGGGCCAATTCTGTTTCTGCCCAAAATGGGGGATGTTTTTAAATTTTTAAAATTTGTTTTATGCGGTTCTAAATGTATATTAACACATAAATCTCTATTCAAGGTTTCCGGGTTTTAAAGGGGGCCGGGGGGAAAAAGGGGCCAAAGTAAAAAGATTTAATTTAACTTGTAACCAATGATTTGGCAGAAGCAATGTCTACGCTTTGGTCTGCCACATGACTAAAAGAGCTTCCAATAATTTTTAAAAAAAATGTATGCCGTAATATTGAGCACTAAAAGCTTAGTCTTCCATAATATTCATGTAACAAAATAATGATTATAATGTTTTATTTTACGCCAGCTGGGTGGGGGAAATTTGGGTTTTTGGCCGGCCTTGTCCCCCAAAACTTCCGGGTCGCCCTTGGGCCCCAAAGTTGGTGGATTTTCATGATCCCTGTCGTATGATTAAGCGGCATAGAAAGTCCATCGAGTGCCTATTTGGCTTGGGTGTTCCCGGCAAAAATTGAATTCCTAGTACGGTTTTGCATCGTCAGGGCTCGGGTTTCCCCCCCTTTGGGGGAGGAAACGGGGTTTCCCTTCCCCGAGGGTTATTGGGTATTCCATCTATATGGTGCCCCACTAAAAAAAGAGATTCCAGTTTGCGGGGAATGTAGTAGGAAAAATAACAATCCGTAACCCCATGAGAAATATAAAAAAAAATATGTTTTCTTTTACAACATTGCTGAAAATAACGTGAAGAATTGGATGCAGTTTATTTTATTGTAATTCTAAAAAAAACCCTGAAGGGAAAAAACATTTTTTTTTTTTCCCTCTTTTAAAAATTTTCAAAAAGTTTTAAAGGGGAAAAGATAATGAAAAAAAAGAAGCCCATTTGAAAATTTTGTTTTAAAAAGTAATGAAAAAAATTTCAAAAAAGGCTTTCATTCATTTAAATATTCTGTTTTAGTAAGATTCAGAAAAATAGATGTCTTAAATCATATTCGTAAAACATTTTCATTGTTAAGGAGAAAAAAAATATTTTTTAATTCATTAATTAAGCCCCACGGAACCCTTTCCCGGGGAATAGTTGTTAATAAATTAAAAAATTTTGAGTGAAAAGAGAAAACCATTAACAATTTTACTAAAATTTAAATGTCAAATTCCCAAAGTTTTCTAGTAAAGCTATAACTAACTATACCATATTTCGACAGTAAAAACAAAATTTAATAATATGCTAATAAGAGAGGAATACAAAAAAAATTTTTAAAAATACTATTATACTTTACGGAAGCGTTTCTCAAACTGTGGGGCAGGCTCCCCTGGGGAGGGGGGCTTGATAACTCTACAAGCTGGGCTCAAGCATGTTGAAAAGTCGAAAACAAAAGATTATTTAAAAAAACTGTTACTTTATTGAAAGAGTTTTAAGAAAGAGTTAATCTATTGAAACTGTTAATTTATTGAAAGAGTAAACAAACAAAATACATTCTGAAACAATAAAAAAATAAAATACACTGATATTATACACTTATAAATGTATCAGTACTGCACAATGTATTTTATAACTAATTTAACAGTACTAAGTTAGTCAAAGTTTAATTATTAGTAGTGACCCCATGGGGCTTGTCTTATATAAAATGTTTACAAAATTTAACACTTATCTTGGTAATTTGTATGGTTTATAATTAATCCCTTAACTTCCGATTAAAAGTTACGTGATTCGCTCCCAATACCACCGTTTTCCACGTAGGCGCACATATGTGATGCATTGAGGAAGGGAATAAAAAGGAATCAAAATATAGATAAAACCTTTTCTGGAATAAGTAAATTTTTCGCAAACACTGTCAAGATCCTTTTATTGCATTCCAAAACCTTCGAAATAATTTTATGGATAACAGCAATCTTGGGCAATTAACGCTTTGGCTGAGTGAGACATTTATATAAGCTTAAGAGGTTAAAGTCATATTGTAGCTTTAGCGTCAAAGTATAGAATTATTGAATTCAATAAATTGTTATTGTATGGAGGGGGGCGCTATGAAAATTATGACTGAATTTTGGGTCGCAAATACATAAAGTCTGATATAAAAATATATTAAGCTTTTTTACAATAATATCTCCACCTAGAAATTTACCCAGAACTTGTAATTAAAATTACGACGCATTTTTTTTTTTTTTAGTTTCTTGGAATTATTTGAATATCTAAAATCTGAATTCTTAATTAGAATTCTATCCGTAATTACACAGAATTGTTTACGTTTAAATCTTAAGCACTTAACTTTTTTCTTTTTAGCATTAAACTGTACAAGGGTGTAATGCAAGAATCTTCTACTTTAAAATGCTTCTTTTTCAAGGTAATTTAATTAATCTTCTTTTTAAATAGAGAATAGGAAAGAATTTAAAAAAAAACAGTTATTCTCTTTATTACTGTTTATAGGAGATTTTTTTGTAATTTTTTCACTTTTTAATTCTTTACGTTCCAATGGTGGTGAGAGAAATGAAAATTACTCTTATATAGATAAGTGATCCAATTGCGCGATCTGTGTTAATTACGGCTACGTGTTTTGGTTTATTCTCACTTAATTTTTTGGGATATATAAGAAATTTTCTTAAACTCTTAATAAAAGTCATTTTAAAAATTCTAAAATTCTCTTTCCCGAAATCCCACACCTCTAACTTCGCTAAAACCCCCACTTATGGTCAATGAAGATCGACCATATCACAACCTTTCATTTAGAATATGTTAATTTAATGTGCGCTACCGTATAAAATGTATACTATGATTTTGCTCATTAAAGATTGAACGAGGGGGTGGTAGTTTCCAGGGGGATTGTTTTGTAGCTCTAAACCTCTTTCGGGAGAGCTCAGTTCCCTTGGGCATTTCGCCAAAAGCCCTTGAGTTGCCGTTTACTCCCACCGCATTGGTAGGTTCCCAAATTTAAAATTTTTCCACCATTTAACCGCGTCCACCCCACATATACATGTTGAAAATTTAAAATACTTTTGTAATATGTAATATTATACCACTGTTTCAAAAAACCACCCCAAAAAACCTTTTTGGGTTGAGTTTAAAGAAATAATTATGTTAACAAACAGAAAAAAGGGCAAAAACAAAGGTTGAATGGTTATCTTTATTGTCAGGTGTCAGACATGGTAAATAACAATAAATATTCGAAATTCCGTTTTCTGGACACACAATTGCCTCTTTTACCAATTAACTGACACTTTAGAAAGGGATGAGGTTAATGTCGAATTGCATAAATATGCTACTTTTTTCACAAACGTATGGGGATTTTTCCCTAAAGGTGCTTTTTCAGATATCCACAAAAAAAAAAACCCTTTGAATTGACAAGCCCGGGTAAACAATGGTAAACCCTTTTGGAAATGACAGGGAAATCAAAATTCGGTTAAAATTTAACTGTCCCGTGATGTGTGAGTTGCGCCGGCTTGCTGCAACGGGGTACCTTTCATCACTTTCGAAAGGGATATAAATTTTGAATGATTTTTTATGAGACGGACGGTCTTTTAAAGGATTCTTTATGCGGCTCCACATCTGCCACTTTCGATTTCATTAGAACGCTCCCCCGACCCTTTTTTGCAACCGATCCTGTGTCGCGTAACCGTTGCACTAAAAGTGTTATCATTGATGAATTTGGTGCTGCTTCACCTGGATATTTCTGCTGAAATGCAGTTATCGCACGGCAATGAGATTTTAAAGCGAAATTAAATTTCGCGGTATTCTATTTGCTCTTGGGAAAATATCATACCTCCCGTTATTAACTCAACTGACTACAACTGACAAGTATTTTGAAACCGACGCTTGATACGTACAGAACTTCTTATGATGGGGTCACTAGTTCCATCTAGTGAAAAAATCTCAACCAACCCTTTTGGTTTTTAAGCAACAAAGATTACCATGTGGATGTGCGTGCCTTTTGAAACACCCGGTATATATATATTCTTTTCATATTTTTGCTAAGTGCTACTATTCAGCCATTCCCATGCTTTGAATTTGCATTTGGGTCCAGAATCTGGCAATAACTTGCTTATTGTACTCAGATTTAGCGCGGGCTCTGCATTTTCGAATGCAATTTTTAGGTAAATTAACTTTTTCTTGTAATGGATTTAGATATTCTATCCATTATTTTTAATAGATTTTTGCTCAGTATTATTAACAGAAAGGGGGAAAGTTGGCTGTCCAAAAAGCATTTTCAACCCTACTTTTATGTAAATTATTTTACATATAAGAGCTGTCCTAAGTCAGCAATGCTTATTATACACTGTAGCATCCACATTTTATATTTTAAACTCTATTATTTTAATTTCACAATGCTCTCTTTTCAAGGTATCATACGGAGATTCTCTTTTGTTTCAGTTTTCTGCTGGGTTTGTTATTGACCCATTTATGCACTCCTTTTCGGCCAGGGAGAATTTTGCGACTATGCTTGAGAGCAAAGAAACGCCGGTATGCCTTGGCTGTGTGGTGGTTGGTGAAGCAGAGAGCGATAAAGGCGGGCGGCATATGCGATGGCACTGTATGATTTGCCAGGAATGCTTTGCCGGGAGGCCAGCCAGGCTCCAGTTTGGCCTGAGCCCATAACTTGGCTCAGAGGCAAGGCGCAGCACAGCTTTGGGAGCAAAGGCTTGCTTCCCAGCTTTGGGCTTGACACAGCTTTGAGCGAAAGGGATTTCCTGATATGGTTTTACTTCATTTTGGCTGGAAACTTGCGGTGCCGTTTTCAACTCGGTTGAGAAAGTTTGCAATAAATATTGAGCATAGACCAGAGAGGATTACGGGGCCAAAAAGACCGGCGCGGGCCAAAAGGGTGAATTACATTTACAGGGTATGCCTTATATAAAGGCTACTCTTTTTCGCTTTTGCGTAAGAGCAGGGGGTGCCATCAACGCTTGGAAGAACTGCGCTGAACAGCCAACCAGAGGGCCATTTCCATACGGCAGACGCCGAAGGGTTTTAACGAATTACTTTGCGTTTAGCTGCAGTACGCACAGAATTTGAATCAAAACTCAAAAATTTCAAAAATAGAAGTTTTTGAGAAAAACAAAAATTACTCATTCTCGTTTCTATCGAAATTAATTAAACACGCTCCAATTTGCATGTTAGTTAGTTTATTCGGTTTCTTTTTAAGAGAACATTAATTTTCCTTCAACTTTTTTTCTCCTTCAAAAAATTTGATGTGACCCAGAGAAAAAGTTTTAAAACAATCTCTCTCTGATGTAAATTACTTAAACCTTTTTCCTTCTCTCTATTTTTTTTTTTTTTTAATATACGTTCCCTGGCATTCGCTTCACCGTTTAGTTTTTGCGAAGAGAAAAAATAAGCGAGGAAAAAAAAGTAATCTTCTTAGAAAGAGAACGTCTTTAAGAATATTGCTCGTAACGCCATCTACCCGAAGAAAATGGTAAGTATTGCTGAGTGGAATTATTTTAATCTTTAAATTTAAGTATTAAGGTTCAACCACGTGCAATATCTGTCAGAAAATGCAATTAATATCTTAAGTCTTTTTACTTGACTTTGAGGTAAGAAATAAGATTAGAATTCGGTGAAGGATCGGTTATCATTAATTACCCGTTAAAAACTTTTTTCATATAAGGTCTTTTTCTTCCAATACCGATAAATCTTTAATGAGTGGACATAATGAGAACAAATTTAGATCAAAAGGTAATGTTTAACATAGAATTTCTTTTTATTCTGAGATGGTTCTGAAGGATGATTTATTTTATATTTTGGCTCATACTAATATAAGATAATATATCATAAATATTATATTATGAACTCCTTTCAGGCTAACTTTATTTCTTGATTATGGATCAGAAAATGTCATTTTTTATGCATATTTTCAAATATACATATCTTTTTAAATGTAATAACACCATTGACATACAAAATTTCCGAAAAATTAATGTAAAGAAATCTACTTAAATAAATGAGTAATTTATCCGTAAAGTTGGCTTTTTGTGTATGGCAGAAATCATTAGGCTTTGGAGTCAATTTACTCTAACTATTAATGTAAAGTTTAGAATACTTAGTTTTTATCTTGAATTACAAATTTGTGATTTACATCTTTTACATTTACATAAATGAATATGAAATTATTATTCAAAATTTGATTGCGTATGATGAATTCGGAAACACGGTACTGAACATAACCCAACATCGCAGTCTAGACAGTGAAATCTTGTTTCTTTTCTTACCTTCTTCCTTTTAAAGTCTCTCTTCAGTAGCTAATAATGCACTGTGTCGTGTTGAATTAGTTATCTTCTCTGTTAGGGTTGGAGGGTACTCAACTGAGTGAGGAGTGCTCAGCAGAAGGACATCCTCTTTTTGAAGAAAAAATTCCACGAGTAGAACATTTAAATTTTTCTAAACCATAAAAACCTATAAAATAATTCGGAAGGCCGATTTCACTATGTCAAATTTCACAATGCCCGAGCTATGCTTGAAAGGAGCCAGGATTGTACATATTGCCTGTTATGAATTTTTTAGGGTATTTAAGAAAATTTTCACCATATATAATATAATAATATATTACAGGGAACTCTATATTGCGAATTTTTCGATATAACGAACTTTTTCCTGGAACCAAGAACATTCCGCGATTTTCTTCGTAAAATGACCTCCCAATAGCAAGTGCGTTTTCTATATAACGAACTTTTTCTCTTGTGATTCAATTTTTTTCTCCCTATTTTTAAAGTATTTTTGGACATTTCAAGGTATTCTCTCTTTTAACCCATTTTATGGGGTCTTAAATTTCAAACTGAAATAAATCGCACTTTGGTGCCCCTAACTCGCCGAAGGCAATAGAATTCTAATTGGTTTCATCATTTACGACCCATAACTTTGATTGTCCAGTTTCACTGGAAACATCTTCTATATCCCCTTTCACACTTAGTGGAGTTGTCTCGTGTCCCCGCGTCCTTGAAAAGTCAAAAATCAATTTTTATTTTGAAAATAATATATGTTTAAAAGTACACTTGCATGCTTTAAATTAGAGAGAAAATATCCTTAAAATTCATAAATTTTAATATAATTTTTTTTTTCTAAATGTTGAAAGCCACAGCGATGTTCCTCAATATTTTTCTTGTTTTCCTTGCAGTTCTTTCTTTTTTGATGGTAGATATATATAAAATAAATAGGTATTAATTTACAAAAGGGTGGAATAATTGCTGCTTTAATGCATAGTGTTTATGAATTTAAAGTTTGTTTTATGTGTTTATAAAGTATATTGAAAGATGAACCTCTATATAACGAATTTTCCATATAACGAACTTTTTTCGGGATTTAGCGACTTCGTTTTATAGAGGTCCGACTGTATATGTGATGTAAATTTAATTCTGTCACAAAATGCAAGCAATTTTTCTTAAAAGCTTTGACGTTTGAAATTCTTTCAAATGTGCAAGCAAGTAGAAACTTAATTTTGTTCGCAATAAAAGCAATTTTTTAGTATATATACAATAACGATTTTTACTGTTTTTTAGCAGTTTACCATTTGATTTGTGTTTGTTAAAGAAAAGGTGAAAATATATTGGCACAACTGGGATTAATCATTAATCCCTCCAATTCATCTCAAATTCCAAAGAAATATACTAAGCTTTTTGTTGTCTGAGCATAATCAAAAAATGGGAGGGATAAGAAAGAAAGGTAGTAAATTTTATTTATATGATAAAACTATAATCACTATAATTTCAAATGAAATAATTAAACATAATTATTCATCTTACTATCACTGAATTATATTTAATAGCACAACTCAACTCAACTAAACCAACTTACATAAGAAAATTAATAAATATCGTTCAGTTAATTTTTAATATTCTGTTTCTACTTACTAAAATAATGTATAAATTTTCTAATAAAACATGAAAGGAATATTTTTTGTAACTAATTAAAATAAAAAATATAACGATTATAATATACAGGTAAAATTACATTTAATTGCAGTAATTTGTTCAATTATATACAATAGAATACTCAAACAGAAATAAAATGAAATGAATTCTAAAATATTTTTGGAAATAAAGGACATTTATAAAGTAGAGTAAAGATAAATTTAATACTATATATAATGTTTCATCTACATCATTCAGGGTTTTTTACACACAATTACATATTCTACACAGATATCTATAGCTTTTCTGTAAAAAGTAATAATGGTTTGTAGTGGATCTTTTTTCCACGCGTGCTGTGGATACCTTTTTAAGAAATATATGCTTCAAGAATTTTTCAATATGGTGTTGTTTTTTAACTTAATTATTTTAAAAGCAATTAATACTGGTTTCTTGAAATATAAAGGAAGGATACACTCTTTCTGGAAATTTTTTGTTAGTTTTGTTTCAGGTAAATATTTCCCTTTATGGTCATTGCATTTTGGTCACGAGTAAAATATAACACTTGTGTAAATGGAGCGTTGGTTGCCTAGGGTTAGAACATCGGACTCCAGACCGAAAGGCCTGGCCTCGATGCCCGTACCGCCAAATTCCCTCCGAGTACACACGGAGTACGTTCTCGTTAAATCAGTGGGTCCGAAATTCTTGTGGGCTGAATCACGGGCGGGAACTGGAGAAAATTTCTCTCCGCTTCAGTTCCATGTCTAAATTGCTGGGAGGTGGAATGAATGGTGGCATAAATATCGTAATGTTCTATCGTCCCTTCGGGAATTTCACCGAGCTAAATCGTACTGTCACCTGTATGGGGCTCAAGATTAAGGCCAACGATAGGCGTACATCTAGCCCATTATCACGATTAATTTCGTGGTCCTCGGTCTGACTATGTCAGATAGGTGGCATGTGAGCAAAAACAACAACTTGTGTAAAGGCATACACAATCTATACACTATTTGAAGTCATAAAATATTTAAACTCTCCTTTAAACAATGTCTTAAGACAAAACAAAGGAACATTTCATGCAACTACATTTTTTTCTGCTTCGTATCCAAAGAATTTTAAAAAAAGAATCAATGAATTTATAACAACTAAGATTTCTTCGAGAAGAGTTTGTTTTCTATTCTATCACATTACCACAGAAAAAGAATATTTCTTGATGCTCTTGAATAAATTAAGGGAATTTTGTGTATTAAACCTTATTAATCATTTGATGGACACGAATATCTATTTCAAACAAAAGAGTTTGTTTTTTTGAGAAGTGTTTCAGGAAATACCATTTTTTAGCTTAAAAAATCTTCTTTTTAAAAAAAAAAAATATTCTAATGGAATTTCAACATAAAATTTCCTAAGCCAATAATTTTTTCTACATATCACATATCAAATTGTTTTCAAAAATAAATAATTGTACTAGATCAAGACAAGACAAATAGCGGGTCACGTTCCACACATAGCCTGTAGGTATTTTTTTTCGGGGGGGCACCAAGACAGTCAGAAAAGATAATACATCTTTGTGGAAAATTTGTCTGATTAAACTGGTTCTTAAATTAAATGTGCCTGTAGCTATAAATAATATAAAATTTGCACAGTAAATAAAATCGCCACTGTTTTATAAAACTTTTATTTATTAATTTTTATGGTACATTTTATACCTTATCTAAGACGCAAAAGTAAATAATAAATGTGCTGTCCTTCGGTATCCTCTGCTTTCACAACGTGGTTCTCGAGCCAAAACAATTATACCTCCCCTTCCCGTACTAGATTATAACACAAATTATTAGGAAATGTAACTAATGTAACAATCAGTTAGGGTTGTGAAATTAAAATGGTGCAAAATCCTCAAAATCAAAATTTTTCCATAAATTACTTACTAAATTTCTCGAGGCTCACAGCTTTCTCATTGGTGTTTTATGAATGAGAAGAGTGGTGGTCTTAATTAGATGACGAGAGAATTAAAGGTCTATATTTGACCCAAATTAAGATGCACGTTGAATTTGTTAAGGGGACTTTTAATTGAGTTGTAAGAAAGTATGTTCAGCAAATAATTTATTCATTCAGAGATAATGCTCTTAGAAGTTTAAAATGTAATGGACTATTTTTTATATCTTCTTCATTCCAAGCTCTACAGCTAGTTATCGGTCAAAGCTATTTCAGTCAGCTTATATATAGACCAGGGGTACTCAACCTTTTTATCTGCTGGGCCGCATACATATATCAGCTATTTCACGCGGGCTGGATACATATGTTAGTTATTTCACGCGGGCCGCAACATGAGGATAAATGGGGAAGGCGGAAGGGGAAGAAATGCTTTAAGACCAGGATAACATTGGAAATTTAAAATGTGGAAATTGATCAGAATATTATAACCCCTGTTTTGCTTTTTTAATTATTATTTATTAAATTTTTCAGTTTTGACGCTAACACTAAATTAGAAGCATTTAAGAAACACTCCTTCACAATTTCTGATCAGTAAATGGTTTCATATGATTACCAATAACACAACAAATTTCATAGGATATCTTTGTTACCGCTGGGATATTACTACTGACAAAACATATTGTTGTTGTTGCAAAGATTATTCAAGAAAGCCTATTTATCACCTCTTGAAAGAGCTATTTGAGGAAAAGGGTCATTGGATTGATTCCTGTTTATTGGTATTTTTAAATACAGCACTTTCGTGACAAATGAAACAATTATTGATCCATTTTTGTTTTTCACTACAAAATAGTCAACCTCCCAATCTTCTTGAAAAGATATATTTCCGAATATTTTTCGCTTGCAAGATATGAAAGACAGTTAAAAATTAGTTCCACCCATAAAATTGTGGCTATTCCACTGTTGTCTGTTATCACTAACCGTAACCGTTCGAAACAGAAAAAGAATATCAATTCGTACCCATACGACACCGACAGCAAAAAGCAAAATTGACATATTTGATTTCTTGACGAAGAATTTCTCACCAAATTTTTAATACAATGTTCTTAAATAAGCGAATTTCTCAGAGCAGTGGGCCATGACCGGGCCACTTAAAAAGGTTCGGTGGGTTGCATGTGGCCCGCGGGCCACAGGTTGAGTATCGCTGGCTTAGACCATCTTAATCTATTTTATGCTATGTTCTTTCAACGGTTAACTCATAGAGTCTTTCAACCACTTTTCCACTTTATGCATCCATCTTGTTCTCAGCCTTCCTCTTTTCTTTTTTCTTCTGTAGTTTGGAAAGTTATTTTCTGTACAGAATTTTCACTGCTATATATCAAAATACATGTCCCCGCCACCTTATTTGGGAAGTCTTGATCACTTTGACTGTGATGGGTCCTCTGTATTTCGTTCAAGGTTATATTGTACTTTCCAGATTCCGTTTTCTCTAACTGCACCAAAAAATTTTCGTAAGATTTTTTCTCAGAAGCCATCAGTTTCTTTTCATCTTCTTTGTTAATTTTGCCCAGCATTCGCTGCCGTATAAAACATTTGGTCTTACTAGAGTCTTGTATGACTGTAATTTTGTTTTGCTACTTATGTATTTAGATTTAAACTGATTTCGTAATACATGATAACATCTGTTAGCCGTCTTGATTCTATTTTTTATTTTAATTTTTATTTCATTATTGTTATTTACAGTTGTGCCTAAATTTTTTACATCACTGGTTGTTATTTTGAATGTTCTAAACTATGAGACAACTTTTGCATTGGGCCATGTTCAGCCAGTAGTGCTATCATCTAATGTTTATTTTCCGGGTCACCACTAAATAGAGAAAACGGTTTATTTTTACTGCTGCTTTGATTTTAACTACCTGCTTGTCAGTTAACAGACACATGCCTTGCTGCAACTTAAACAAATGAGCTGAAAAGCATTCCCTCAGACCTATAACTAGTCATTTTTACCTCTTTCTTTGGCTGATTGTAATTCACCAATGAAGGAGCTGACGCAGATCAAAGGCTATAGTTTTGAACTAGTTGTCTCAAACACACATTAACTCTCTAGTTGTAGGTTTATTGTGTATTAATAGTTGCAAATATATACCTGCGATCATGACGCAAGTTTAAAAAAAAGCAAAGGGTTAAATGTTTTTGAGAAGTAGAGAAAGATTTCTAAGCATCCGGAGTTGTGCTTCCCCAGGAAAGAGATAGATGAAAGATCACTCGAGTACCTCGTGATTATAAATCCTATTCTTACTAAAGCAAGGCATTCTCTGAAGGGGAAATAAATATTGAATAAATATCTCCTTCATGGCAGTTTTGATTTCAGTTGATAAACTAGTTCTTTCTAAAATTATTTGTAAGCTAAATGTAGTTATTCACTTTTCATTTACATTTAAAGCAAAAAAAAACCTTTTAGGGGTTTAGTAGTTATTCTGCGCGTAATGAAACAAAGAAATTAAAAAAATGAGCTTCGTTTCGTTAACTTAAGGGGATGGTGGACCTTCGCAATGTCAAATTTCGGTCAAAATTGCGATTTGATTTCTTATACTAATAACACTCTGGCATTATTTGGCACACAGTAAAGGAATTTCTTGAATTGGATTGAATATTCGGATCCACCGTCTGAAAATACGACAGAGCTCTATTCTCTCGACAATCCCTACGTCTGCAAGTTAGACCGACACCGCTTTCCACGCATATTACGGTCGTCCGTCATTATTCAGTAAAATTACCGGAACTCCTAAAATCTGATTTCAGATTCTTGTTTCCAACTCCTAGACGCAACAGGGACTACATTCAGCTCCCATGAGCATGGAAGTGCAGTCGTTGGAAAGGAACATTAAGGTCGTCCGGCATTATCCGGCAAAAATTACGGGAATTTCTAAGATCCGATTTCAGATTCTCATTCACAATCCCGAAAATGACCATGAATGTACTTTTTTCGCTCCAAGACTTTTGGGTAAAGCTCCTGTCACGGTCTGCGTAATAAACAGTCGCACAAGAATTATCCGGCACAGTTGCGCCAATTTCTCATATTGGATATCAGATTTAGATTGTCTGTCTCAAAATACGTCAGGAACCATGTTTTCGCGCTTCAAGGCTTTTTAAGGTAGGGCCCTGCCAAGGTGTCTCTAAGATACGGTCGTCTGGCATTATCCAGTAAAAATGCGACAGTTTCTCATATTAGATATCAGTTTCAGATTGCCCGGCTCAAAATACGCCAGGATCCAAGTTTATTTGCTTCAAGGCTTTTAAGGTAAGGCCCTTTCTGGGTGTGCCTAACATACGGTTGTCCGGCCTTGTCCGGCAAAGTTACTGGTATTTTTGGATTCAATTCCAAATTCGGATTCCAAGCCCTGAAATACACCAGGCAATGACTTTTCATGCACCTTGATTACGAAGTCCTCTTTCCGCAGGCAGACACGCATTCTGATATTTTGCGAATTTTCCTGTTTCCCGGATTCTGCACATTTCCGGCAATAAAAAAATAATGACGCCATTAATTGAGATAAAAACTACCCTATATTTTAAGTTGGATGAAATGATACACAATATGCAAATTTTGTTAGAATCTGTTGAGTAGTTTCGGAGTTTATCGCAGACAAACACTGTGACACGTAATTTTTATATATAAAGATATTTTTAAAATGTTTTGTGATATTAACGAAGTAAATGATTAAAAAACACATTATTAACTGCACTGTTCATGGATTTACATCATTCCTTGATTCTCATGTTTATTACAGCAACTAAATATTAAAATCGAGACAGCTTAATTGCTATCCATTCACTGAAGTTGTTATAAGAAATATCTTTTCAACGTCAAATTTATCTTATTGTGATTTAACAATCTCCGTACTATAATACATCTGAATAACAAAAATTAGCCGAGTGGTCAGAGTCACGAACTCGTAGCAAGCGTGGTCGACTCAAAGATTCGAGTCCTAGTGCCACTAAAGACCAGCTGTGTTGAGGAGTTTGCAGCGGTATCATCTTAAGCCAGTAACAGTTTCTGGACAAGAGTGATCACTTTTGTCCAGTGGTCATGTTACTTGACTACGAATCCATAGGAAGAGAGTTATGTCCTTCGAATAAGTGTCACTTTATTGGTGAGCCCGACATTAAAATAAGAAAAAGGCAACATTCTCATATGTCGTGGCCCCATATACCCCCAAAAAGAGCAATCAAAGGTCGTCAGACTCGACGCAGCAACAACTCCAATTAACAGCAACAATGCTCGCGCTATACACGCGTTCAACGTAACAACTACATCATTCGTTCGCCTATCCACCGACTCACTGGTGGGGGAGTATTGTAGAGGTATCACACACACATCTACATCCAATAACAGCCTCCGGATAGGGGTGATCACTTTTGTCTAGTCGTATTTTATTTGGCTTCGGATCCATAGGTCCTGGGTTCTGTCCCTCAGAAATATGCCACTTCAGGCTGATGTACGTTAAATCTATTGATGTTCTAAGTCCTCACCTTGGTCTAATGTGGAAGTTTGCAGAGTGGAGTATCACAGAGAGACCGTCTCCGTTATTCGATAGAGGTTCAAAATTAGGAGCTCCTTCGCATTGCTCTAGAATGGAACGTTAATGAAAAGCAAATAAAACTAAAAGTTAGGAACACACGATGCATAATTTTGTACTTCAGGAGAAAATCTGTTATTTAAACATTGCAATTTTTAAAGTAACAATAAATTGTTTTAAAATTTTTGTTCCTCCAAAGACATTTTTTATTGAAATTATCTTTCATATTTCATGAATTTTCCCTGATCTTAGAATAAATTAAAATTGTGTCGTAGTAGATGCTATGTAACTTCTGATAACGAACGGGCCAAATAAATTATGCTAATTCTCAATATTTATTTTTTGCGATGCGAGAAGTATTTATCGTTACTTGTCTAGATAATACAAGCAGAAATAATTTATTCGTACATGTTTCCTTCAAAACTTGTCAACAGTTTTTTTTTTGTTTGTTTGTTCTTTGTTGCTAGAGGTTCAGTTAAAAAAAAACACATTTTCTTTAATGAATGTGTTGTTATACTTTATCAAAAAAATTTTAATAGATTGCGCTTACCAAAACAAAGCTTTGTTTTTAATCTAAAGCGCATAAAAATAAACGTTAAATCCAAATTTGCGTTGAAAATAATTTTTTTCCTGTAAAGCAGAAACATTTTACTTTAATGTTCTCGAAATTCTGAGAACGATTACCCATCCACTAAGTACCGAAGTTCGTGCAAGAGTTGCTTTTAATGAACTGGACAAATGTAATGCAGAGCGTAATGCTATTCCTCCCACTTCAAGTCTGAAAATCCAACTAGGAAGATAATTCTTCTCGCAAAGGTCAAAGATTACTCAAATCATTGTCGTAGATTCTTGTTAAATTTGCCTTAATTATGCATTCTGAAACATTTCATTTATTCCCGAACTGATCGAATAATTTTGCCAAAATGTATCAGTCTTACGAAATGGTGAAACGTATGACGTGCAAATATGAGTTTTATAAAAGCCATTGTAATTTGATATAACAAAATTTAAGGGGACGTGGTACGATTTACGCAAAAGTTTTTAATTTAATGATTTTCATAATTTTTTTGGTTGACTCCTATGTGTATGTAGGATGTAAAACAGATGTGCTCAAAATTTTATAAAAAAACTAACCATTGAATTTTTTAAGGGAAAAACTTGAAACAAATGAAGTGATTTTAAAATGCTACTCCTCCTACAAAAATTGACGTACATATATGAAATTTGATTTACAAGTACCTCAAGCTATGTAAAATAAAAGTTGGTGTGGTTTTGTGATAGGATGATTCGTACACAATACTTCTTTTTATGAATGCTTATTGAAAATTCCTTAAAAAATGTGTAAATTCTAAATTCAGTTATTTTTTTAAAAGTAAGTATTAATTTGATTGAAAAATGCATACCAACTTTTAATCTATGTAACATTAGCAACAAGTGAAACAAATTTCCAAGTATTAGTTATTTTATCTTTCTGAGGTAAGTCAGTTTAAAGTTTTGATTTTCCATTGAAATGTGAGTAAGAACAAATGTAAAAGTTATCATAACTCAACGTTTTTTAAACTTAGAGCTTTCAAATTTTGTGAATTTGTAGAAAAGTATGTAAAAAATAATTTAGACTAAAAAAATTAGATTTGACTTTTTGACCGATTTTTGTCAATTGAATCGCACCCTCAACAAATTTTAAAAGATTTCTTTATATTGGAATTGTGTTTTAAATAAAAACATAGCAAGTACGGTGTAAAAGAAATACTATTTTTACAGAACAAATAAAGCAAAAAAGTTTGAATTTGAAATTTACACTTTGAGAATTTTTGTATTTGATGTGAAGTAATATTAAAAATCAACACTGAGGTTATATATGTTGAAATAATATTTTTCAACCAAAATAAAACTTGTTCTAAAGTTTTTGAGATTTTGGAAACAAGATCAAATATTAGTATTTGTTACTCAGAATTTAATAGCATTTTCTTTTTCAGCATTAATCAATTTTATCTCGGAGGTTGTTTAATCGAGGGTAAGAACACGCTTTTGAATTCCAATAATACATAAAATCCAAAAATATTCATCTTCTCTCATTGTTACTAACTCTTAAAATGAGAGAAGATGAATATTTTGAATTTTATGCAATTTATGAATTTTTTTTCTAAGTTTCAAATTCACTCTTCGGAAAATCCGACTTCTTACATGTTTTACTTATATAATTTATTCATATTTTTAGTCATGTTACTATATAGCATATAACTCTTATACCCCATATATGTATACTCTTTCTCTTTTTCTATCTTTATGTATCTAGATTTTACTTCACTATCCTCCTCAACTTTATCTCTATTTCCTATTTCTTCTTCTCTATCACGTCTCTCCTCTCTCTCCCTCTCCCTCCTCTCTATCTCATCTCTCCTCTCCATCTCTCTGTGTTTTCTCTCTCTCTCTCCTCCCTCCTCTCTAACTCACCTCTCTCTATCTTTCCTTTTTATCTCCTCTCCATCTCCTTTAACTCTGTCTCTCTCTCTTTTTGTCTTCTCTGTCTCTCCTGGTATGTCTTCTCTATCTCTTCTCTACCTCTTTCTTCTAACCTCTCTATCTCTCTCCTCTTTCTTTTCTTTCTATCTCTTCCCTCTTTCTCATGTCCTTCTCTTGCTTATTCAACATTTATGGCTGTCCATTTCTGGCTGACTCAGATACTTAAAACATTTAACACTCCATTCAGTTTTATACCACTCTCAAATGACGAAGTCGATTCCTGAACTGGCACCCTATTCTCCATACCCACTTTATACAAAATAAATATTTTAAACCCCAGCAGATTTAATGGACATACAGCCCCGTTAATCTACAATCTTTTAAAAGATGAGACCTAAACTCATGATTTTTATTACAATTCTGTTATTTTCAAATGATCAGAAGACCTCAGCTCAAGAACTGTATGCGGTTCTTCAGACTTCTACCTCTATGTATTATAGAAAAAGTACCGAGAGCTGTTTTTAATGTAAGTCCGTTTATTTTTAAGAAAATAACCACAATATGTTGTTTAAAAAAACGTTTATTTTAAGATTGTACATACTTTTGCCTATTTTTCTACATAGTTGCCGAGTTTATTAATACACTTGTCATACCTCAGAACTAAGTTTCTGAAACCCCTCTTCAAAGAAGTCTGCCGTCTGGTCGGACGGCCAATTGTTCACGGCCGCTTTTACTTTTTCGTTGTCACTGAAGTGCTTCCCGCCAAGACTGTGTTTAAGTTACCGGAAAAGGTGGAAATTGTTGTGCTCGAGGTTGGAGCTCCCAGCCAAAAGATTTGATGAAGTCCCGAGTCGTTCGAGAAGTGTAAGGCCTTGCGTTATCGTGGAGGAGCAAAACACCTTTTGACATCATGCCTGGCCGTTTGTTTTGCAATACTCTTCGGAGCTTCCGTAGAGCTGCGCAGTAAGCAACTGAGTTGATTGTTGTTCCTTGTGGCGTAAAGTCCACCAGCAAAACACCGCACCGGTCCCAGAACATTTTTGCCATAATTTTGCGCTTTGACAGTGTTTGTATGGCTTAGGCCTTGTCGGGAGATGATGTGCGTCGCCATTCCATCGGCTGCGACAATTGCTTTGATTCCGGGGTGATATGGGATGCCCATGTTTCATCTCCAGTAACGAATCAAAAAGTCCAATGAATGGCTTTGCGTTCCGCTGTGAATAGTCTGGGTACCCACCGAAAACACAATTTCTTAAAGGTGAGGTCTTCAGTCACAATTTTGTACACCACGACCGAGAAACGTCGGGAAATTCCAATGAAAGAGTGGTTATCGTGAATCTCCTGTTTTCTCGAATTTTGTTTCAACTGCTTGCATCAAATCATCCGTGATTACAGAGGGTTGGCCTGAGCGTTCTCGTCATGGACGTTTTTTCGCCCATCTTTAAACTTCCTAACCCATTTTTGAACTTTGCTGACCTTCATTGTTTCTGTGACATAAACTTCTGTTATCTGGCGATGAATGTCTGCAGCTGACATGTTTCTTACAGTAAAAAAAAAAGATAACAGGCCATATCTCACACTTGGCAGGTGATTCAATCACCTTAAACATTTTAAAAACGCACAGCGAATCTTACACGACTGCTACAGAGCTGGAAATGGTGCTAGTGTGTTCGCAAAGGATGCTGGTCAGTGATGCAGAGACTCATACGGCGTACGCGTGAACTAGGAAACTATACGCGCGAATGGACCTTACTTAAAAAATAACCCTCGGAATTACGTCTTCTAGAATTACTTTTTCCTTTTCTCTTTTCGTATTAGACTAATAAACTTCCTAATTTTTTACATGCAACAACCAAAGTCGATTTAAATTAGTATTATAAAAATGACATTCCAAAAGAATTTTGTGTTGTTACTTACCTCACCCGATCAACGATAACATCAGATTGAGGCTCACGAAACTCATCGTGGCAAGAGAGGGGGCTAGATTACGTCTATCGTTTCTGACGCAGCTTTCAGAACCATGCAGGTGACATTACGATTTCACTCCAAAAATTTGTGAGCAAGAAGTAAAATAACTCAAGATGGCGATGGTTCAAAGATGCGAAGCATACCGATCTTTAGGTTAAAAGATATTTTTCGTTTTATTGTGTAATTTTACAGTTTATTTATTAAAAATAAGCTGTGGAATTTTTTTCCTTATTCTTTAAGTAAATGGGGGTCTGAATGTGTATTAGAATATTATATAGACTTTCCATTGCTCGTTAAAGCTACAAAGTAATACATTCGTAGTTGTAGTGGTTAAAACCCGTGATCTTCGGGTTCGTTGCCTGGTAAAATATCCACTAGACAAAAGTGATCACCTTTATCCGGAGGCTGTTATTGGATTATTTAGATACCGCAACACTACTTTCCCGCCAGTGAGTCGGTGGATAGACGAATGATTTTTTGTTACGGAGAGCGCGTGTTTTATATATTTATATTTATTTTTATTTTATTATTTTTATTTATTTTTCTTCTTTTTATTTATTATTATTATTATTTTAATTTTTATTTTTATTTTATCTATCCTGTGGTAGATAGCTCCAAAAGAGTTCAGAAAGTTGCGTTTTCTTGATTCAGTCAAGGTAACCAATATAGTGCTTAGAACCCGCGACTTTCGGATTTTGTATGCCTAGTAATACATATTCCACTTGAAAAAGTATTTATCTCTGACAAAGTTAGGATGTTTTTGATGTCTTATAAAGTAACTGTCTAAGAAAAGGTTATTTACTGATGACGACTAGTTTTACCTCTTGTCAATCGTAAATATTGAGACTTTTGACTGATTTCTTTAGGCGTTTAACTGTTGGATAAGGTTATTGTTACAACTAGCGGTCCAAACCTCTGTGTCCTAATTCGACATCCTGATGGAAAGAACCTTTTGGGCCATTTCATTCTGCGCGTTTACTGTCTGGCTTGACCTGTTATTTGACGTTACAAAGGGTGCACTTTAACATACGACCCCCCCTCTTTCTCTGAGAGAAAAGAACCTCAAAAAGTCATTTTTGTTGATAACTTTCTGAGAGAGACAAGGTTGCTTTTCAGCCATCACTGAAATTGATATAAATTCCATGTAGGAATTTCTTAAAGTGTCACTAGAATGTTTTACTATTGACGTTGTAGGCAGACTCTTGTTGAGATGGAGACTAAGATTGACGCATGTGCCAATGCCGATCGTGATTTATTAAGAATGTCTTAGTTAAGCTCTCCATAGAAATGTATAATCAAAAAGTAGGTTTTCAGGCTGTGCTGCATCTGGTATTCATTTCCTATATTACCACTGAGACTACAAGCTATTTTGGGCGACTTTGAGTGACCTATGGTGATCTTAGAGTCTGTTTTTAAAGGCAAAGGAATTTGAACGGACCCCCAATAGGTCCAAAGTGCACACGGCATACATCTTTGTACTTAAATAGCTGATATTTTTGAAGCAACACTTAAAGAAGGTTATTGATGACAACTACATTCTTTGTTGTGTCTTCTAATCCCACATCACGATTTGAAAACATTTTGATCGAGGTTTCTTTTCCGGCGTTTGCTGTGCTGGCCTTGGCATGGTGGTTTACCTGAACCACCAACCTACCAATCCACGGCCCTGTTGTGCACGCATTAAGTGACTCGGATAAAAATGGATCCCTCTTTGGGTCAATCATTAAGAAAAGCAAGACGTTCTTCACCTTCAGAAAATCAATTTTTCAATTTTAATCTTTAAAAAAAGTAAATTTAATGCTGATTTCAAAATTGTACAACATGTATATTTTTAAAGCTTAGTAACTGAGCAATTGCAGTTTTAAAACGTAAACATCAGCTATTTCAGTTACAACAAATTTCTTGTATCTGGAGAAAAGTACATCTACAAACATTCCCTCCCAGAATCAGTTCTGGTAAAGATTAAAAACATAATTACAAACATATACATAATTTTTAAAACGTATATTTAGAGACTTAGCTGCAAATGAACTTTTACTGAAATGTTTGCATGATCATACCCAGAACCCAATGAAAGCTTCAATAACTATGTATGGAATCAAGTTAAAAACACATTTTTGAACAACAAAAAACTTGTAGATTGTTGTAATGGACGCAGTGATATGCTTTAACGAAGATTCACATGCAAGAACAAAAGTATTAAGAGAACTAATAATAAATCCAGAGATTAACATCTGTGAAGGCCTTCGAAAAATCGACAAAGTTAGAATTTGTGAAACCGAGATCATGGTTCAAATAGCCAGCAAAGAGGCCAGGACTATTGAAAGACAAAATAAAAGGAATAAGGATGCTTTAGAAAAGTTCATGCGAGAGGAATACAAATCTGAAATGTGTTTTAAATATCAATTTTTTTTTAGCTGTGCCATTTTGTTTAGTTTTTTTCATATTACTCAAAATGTGTTTTTCTAGTTTTTAGGTACATCCGTAGAAAAATCCTTTTATTATATTTTGCTGAAACTTGGTATGAGCTTTTGTATATAATAATAATGCATTTAATGCTACTAATTTAACTCCTAAAATGTTAGTATTACTGTTTTTACTGCCAATTTTCTTTAAAAAAATTTATCGTTTTTATCAAAATTTCAAAAAGTCAAGATTCAATTTTAAAAAAAAAATTCTAGCAATGAAATATAAAAAAAAAAACAGAGTATTTAAATAAAGGTACGATTTTGTAACTAAAACAGCATGTTTTGTGATTTTATATGTTATAAAAGGAAAAATACAGGTACATAATCAACACCATGTTTACGAAAGCCTCTTTTAAAGTGTATTTTTTCCAATCCATATATATATTTCTAAAAATATTAGGCCCATTTAAAAATTTTATGTTATAGTATATTAAGAGAAGTATATAAATTTGTGTGACGCAAACTTTTTATTTATGAAGTCTTTTTGTTTTTGGAAATAATGTTCCTTCGAAAATCAAAATTTTGCTCGTTTTGCGTTATCGAGAACGTCCTGGTTCCCTTAAATGCTTTTATTCCTGTCCTTTGGTAGTTACGAATTTGCCGGAGAATAGGTAGCTGCAGTTTAAACGTGCTGTATAATCATCAGTATTCCCTACCATCTGTATTCATTTATTAAATCAACACTTAAATTTGTGACTCTATATAATTATCACCAATCGCAAAGCTTGTGGTTTTCGCCACTCGGACATTCTGCGGTCTTAACATAAAATCAGTGTCCACATCCACGGACAGAAAAGTAAAATATGTAAATAAAATGCTTTTCCATTAAAATGGCCAAACATATACGTAATTTTACTTAGGCTAAACAAGTCAAACTAAAAACTGCTCGTAGTCTCCTTACAAAAATTTTAAGCAGTTTGTGTGATGTTGGTATATATATTAATGAATTATTTACTCCAGAAAAAAAGTGCTTTTGTTGTTCTAGATTACTTTTTGACTGAGAGTTTATAGAAGAGACATTGGCGCTTATATAATTTTATTCTAAATTTAATAAATATGCAATCGATTTTTCAGAGCAGAAAAATTCCAGAATTTTCATTATTGAAGAGCATGATTTATGCTTTTCTTTCTGCTGTAATCTCGCCAAAAAAAAAGTTAATCAAGAAAGATCATTTTCTTGTGCCTTTTATCAATAAATACTGAAGAGTAAGCATTTTCTCAAAAGAAATTAATTTAAAACACATATGTGGCTTTTCGTGGTTTTTAGAAAAAACTATCGTTGAAATACTTTTATACATTAATATTTAAGGAAATCGTCGAAAGAGAGATGTTGTTTTTTCCTTCACAAGGAATGTAAATTATATTATTTTTAAAAACTGCATAGAAAGTTCCTTGGAGAAAGGAATATGTATTTGATTTTTCAGTGCAGTTGAAATGGATGTTTTATTAAAATTGTAAAGTTTGAAATTAACTAATATTAAACTTTTCATCTATCAAAGACTTTAAAAGCGTGATAGAGAGTTTTAATTGTAGGAATAAAAAAATTAAAAGATTGTTTTGTTTTACTTTAAAAGAATTTTTTAATTTGAGTCCTCCTAATATTTTATTATTTTTGAATATATTATAAGATATATATTAAGTATATATCTCGGTGAATAATTTTGGCACATTTTTCATATCATCCGGCATTTAACACATATAATATAACATAATATGTATAACCCGTAAAATATATTTAAGACTTGTCTTAATTTTTTATGACTGTAATCAAATTTTTATGACACATTTCCTTAAAGGTATTTAGTATTTTAATCTCTTTAATTAAAACAGGAAGTTTATTGCAATTAAAAAACAGCATATTTCAAAATAGAAACGTTCTTAAAATGCTAAAATGTTTATATATTACTATTTATTTCAGCTGCTTAATATTTTAATTAAATTTCTTATTATTTTCAAATTTTTTTTTGTTTTGACTAAAAGTCGAGAATTTTTCCGCACAACGAGATAAACAGTACATTCTCCCATCTTAAATTATTTTATTTGTACATGATTACGCAAATATTATTATACATTTTTTTCTGTTTTTTTATGTTTGACATGTGTGTGTTTGAAGAATTTTTATAATTTTTGGAACTAACTGAATTTTCGAAACTGTGTACATGGACATATCATTGGAATGCATTTGAGCAGCAAAAAAAAAAAAAAAAATTACATGGCTAAAATAATTTATTTTCCAAACGATTTGTTTAATTAACTTTGTTGAGTTAATTTGTACATTCGTCTTTATCTCTCTCTTTAGGAAAATTGACTGTTAAATTTTACTACATTTTCCATTTTGAATAACATCGTTTTTCTTCGGGTTGTAAATAAGTACACACACTCCTATCAAATTATTAAGAGTTTAATGTCTAGCAGATTGTTTGTATGAAATCTATTTATTACAATTTATATAATTAAACTGATTATTCCAAAAGTATTTAATAATTGAATAATAAATTGAATAATGATTGGCAAATTACTGAAACATTTTTTCTGCTGATTGTCCAAATATATGAGCCACGTCTGATATAAATTAAGTAAAATTATTCTAATTGTAAAAGAGAGAACTACTAATTCACTACATTTAAATAACTCAAAGTTGTCAAATGAATACCTTCTTAGTAAATAACATCGTTCTTAGCAGTTATTAATTATAAATAAGCATTTATAACTCTTTGGACACAGCGAAAAAAAATCCATTATAGAAAATTCTCAAATTTCATAAAGCACCTTTACTTTTTTAAGATAATTCTTCAACATATCTGAGTAAGTGAGGGACCAGAGTAAAATCCTAATCTAAAGCAAAATGAAGATTATAGCAGAATGCCAAAGGGAAACCAATCTTCCCCGAAGAGGGTTTAGAACAGCGATACGTAAGCCTTTTTAAGTGGCCCAGTCATTGCCCATTGCTCTGATAAATTCACTTATTTAAGAATATTGTATTAAATATTTGGTGGGAAATTCTTTATCAAGAAATCAAAGGCATCAATTTTGCTTTTTGATGTCGCTGTCGTACGGGTATGAATTGATATTCTTTTTCTATTTGGAACGTTTACGGTTAGCCAGGACAGACAACAGTGGAGTAGCGACAGTTTTATGGGTGGAACTAATTTTTAACCATCATATCTTGCGAGCGAAAAACATTCGAAGACGATATATCGCTTCAACACGATTGGGAGGTTGATTATTTTATAGTGAAAAAAAAGATGGATCGGTAATTGTTTGATTTATCACGAAAGTGCTGTATTTAAAAAATACCAATAAACAGGAATCTCATTCAATGATACTTTTCCTCGAAGATCTCTTTTAAGAGGCGATAAATAAGCTTTCTTGAATAATCTTTGCAACAGCAACAAAGTGTTTTGTCAGTGGTAATATCACAGCGGTAACAAAGACATCCTATGAAGTTTGTTATATTATTGATAATCATATGAAACTGTTTAATGATGTAGAAATTGGTGAAGGAGTATTTCTTAAATGCTTCTAATTTAGTGTTAGTGACAAAAATAAAGAAATATAAAAGATAATAATTAAAAAAAGAAAAACAGGATTTATAATATTTTAATAAATTTTCCATATTTTGAATTTCCAATATTATCTTGGTCAACATTCCTCCCCCTCTCCCCCTCCATTTATCCTCTTGTTGCGACCCTCGTGTTATAACTAACATACTTATGCATCCCGCGTGAAATAGCTGACATATATATGCGGCCCAGCAGAGGAAAAGTTTGAGTACCCCTGGTTTAGAGATACAAATCGGCCACCATGGAAACAACTACCCCGCGTTAAGCCCTTTTTGAACAAAAAGACGGACCTCGTAATTTTGAATCATTGTCAAGTGAAGAGAACTACATTTGAGATGGCACGCGACTCTTCTAACTTTCACCTCACACCAACGTGAAAACTTTCAGCAACGACAGATGCATCAACTCATCTACACAGCAGTTTTTCAGTGTCATCAGGATTCGAACCTTTGACTCGACAACACCGGCCATGAGCTTGTGACCATAATCATAAGACTACCGTGTGGCCCTGTATCTCTCAGAATTTATTAATTAAAGTTTTTGACTAACGGTTTTAGGTATATTTGATGTAAAATTTTCTTCATATAGATAACTGTGAAATCAGAGAGTGTCTAGGTATTTTGAAATCATTATCATACATAAAACGCAGGATTTCTGAGCTCCCGTTCATTAATTGTTCTTTACAAAGAACTGGTAAAATTGATTTGCATTCTAGTCTTGATGAAATCGAACATTATGGAACAGCATTTATCCTTTTTTTTTCTCTAATGGGGCTGCCTATTGGTATTTCTACCTTTGTGGATCTAGTACATTCCCCAGGAGCTGGTATCACTTTTTAGTGCGGCACCATATAGGCGATACCAATTGCCACAAGTAATTTTGACGCCCAGTTTCTTCCCCAGAGGAAGACACCTGATCTCTGCCGATGCGAAATTTGTACTTAGGAATTTAATTTTGACATCCTGTTCCATAATATTCGAAATTATGACATCAAGAAAAAATTCCAAACAGAATATATATTTCTAGGTTTAAACAAAAATTTTTCTTGTTATACTCAATTGAGTGATAAAAAAAATGTGAAGATGTATTTTGAATTTTTGAATCGGTCTAAAATAAATTTTTATATAAAAAAAGGTTGATGAATTATTTGATATTCTTCTAGAATCCAAAGAATATAACCTTCAATTGTCACTGTTGCATTACACTATAAATAATTCTAAATCTTGATTTTAGTACGCACAATATTGTGTAAAAAATTTTCCGTTTTATAAATTCTACGCTTTTTAGGTTAAATTAGATACTTTGGACAATTTTTTTACTTTAGAAAAAAAAAACAAAAAATCAAATTCTAAAATTTATGTTTTGGGTTAAATCGGTTTTAAAAGTGGGGGTTTTCAGGGGGCATAAAGGAACACCAGGGGTCATTGGCTCATTGGCCTCCCTTTAAAAAATAAAGTAAATTTCCTTAAATTTTGGATAGATTTTTAAAATTTTTTTAAAATAATTCCCGGGTTCAAAATAAAAAATAAAATTACCTAACCTGAATGATTTACAACCCAGCAGAAATCTCCCCCGCCGCTTGGGTGGGATGTTCTTTTTCCCCAAATAGGGGATTGTTCCTCATTTTTTTTTCAACAAATTATTATAACCCTCGGAAACCCCAAATGTTGATCTTTTTGTCATTTCAATCAATTTGCTGCCAGTGTTGAATTTTCTGATGCTTAATCCCACGAATGTAGTTGAAACAGTGAAACATGGAGGAGGAGACGCTCTTGCGTGGGGGTGTAAATCGGCTTCAATATTTGGGGTTTGGCAAATGATATTTGAACCCTGAGTTTTAAATTTTTAAAACAATTTTAAAAATGCCCAAAATTTGATATTTAAATTTTTTTTTGAACTTGGCCGAAAAGCCTTTGTAACCCCGGGGCTCTATAAATTTCCCAAAAAAAATTTTTAAAACATTGTTTGCCAGTAAAAATGATAAAAAGTTTTAAAAATAAAACATGACATATATAAAAACAAAATTGAAGTAAAACAAAATTACAGAAGAATGGGGGAAAAATTGATTTAAAAATTAAAAAACTAATTAAATCTATACCAAGAAAGTTAAGATATCTTAATTACTGAAAGGAAGAAATATAATTTGAAAGCTATTTTAAATTTTTTTTAAGTGTAAAAAAGATTTTTTGTGGCTTTTCAGTAATTTTTATCCTATTTTTTTAAATAATAGTTTTATTATTTTTTTGAAAATTGATTATGTTATTACATTAAGAACATTGCACAGATATTAAAAAAAAATTTAAATTCCTGATTTTTTATTACGGCATAAAATTTTATGAAATCACCTATGAGAACATTTCTGGTTCTCTGTATTTTTTTTAAAAAAAAAAATATATTTTAAAAATTTTAAATATATTTAATAAATAAATAAATTCTTTAAAATATAAAAATGTTCACCTTTTAAAAGAAATATTAATATATTCTTATATTTATTTTACTGAGCCATGCTTTTTAAAAATTTAGTTCTACATAATAAAAGGACAAATGCAATTTTAAAAAAGCTTTCAGTCCTGAAAAAAATTTAAAACATTGCATTTAAACGGAACAGCCACTTTAACAAAAAGAGCTTTTAAAAATTTTTTTTTTGGGAAACCTTTTCTCAGAACCTTTTAAAAATGCGTTTTAAAAACAAAAAAATTCCCAACACTTGAGTTTTCCCTGGGGGGATTTGTGGAAAATTTTTCCCAATCGAATCATTTTTCTTAATTTTTTCATCGTCAACGACTCAGTCCATTTTAAAAAGAAGAAGTAAAGTTCCTTTTTCCCAAGAATAAATCAATATTCTAAAGTAAAACTTTCAGCTGCCGCTTGGCCGTACCTTGAACAGAAGCTCTCGTGTTTACCTGTAGGGAAAGTGATGACTCAGGATTTTAGGTGTTAGTATCTGGGAGACCCCATGAAGGCATAATTCATTTCTGGTGCTCAACTAATTTGAAAGCTTTGTTCTACATGGAACAAATGTGATGTTAAAACCCTTTTTAGGGAAAAATAAATTTTTGAAATTTGTTTAAAACATTTTTAAACAATTGTTCGTTTATTTTACGACAAAAAAATTATTTTTTATTTAAATCAATATTTTTTTGTTTTTCGTCGTTTTTTGAAATTTTTTCACAAAAACAGGTTTAAATGGGGGCGCCCCCCGGGGGGATAACCCCAAAGGGGGGGGCATGTTGAAAATAAAAAAGGGTTTAAAAAAAAAATTTTTGAATGAAGTAAAGCAAAATGTTTTTTGACATAATAAAAAAAAACCCTTTACGGGATATTTTTTTTATCATCTGGATCATCAAAAAAAAAAGATTCCCCTTCAAACGGTCATTAGCTATATTTGATTCTTAACCCAAAAAAAAAGACATTTTGTTTGTTTACCAATTCAATGAGATATTTTTTTACGTTTTTCCCTAAATTACACTTT
>BMAV01001915.1:0-24367 GCA_019973955.1 Trichonephila inaurata madagascariensis | reverse complement strand
CCGGGAATCAAATCTGGTCTCCGTTTCACAAAATTTTCCTTTTTAAAATGAAACACCTTCTTGAAAAATCTAACCTATTTGGCTTGAAAGCCAACTTATCGACCGATTTTAGAAAACCGGGTGTCATTCGAACAAAGGGCCGCCCCAAACCCAAAGACACTTAAAACATTACCCTGCGATTATAGAACTCGAGTTATTGCACTTTGGTAATGCATTTCTATGACAAGTTTCAGAAAAACACCGAAAAAAGAAAAAAATTTTTAATTACGGTATTACCCTTTTTTGAAAAGTTCGTTTTTCATTCGGGCAATTGCGACGCATTTTTTCTTTCCGTGCGTTTGGATCATTTTTGTCTTCCTCCAATTCTCCCCAAACTTATTTTTTTCTTAAAAAGAATTCAACGCTGATCACGATTATGTATTTCGCTTGTCAAAATTTCCCAATTGTTCAAAAGTTATGCCTAACGGTTTCATTGAAATTGTGCCCTCTTTCAGTAGTCTGTTTCGTGACATGCCCACCACTATTTTTTTTACCCTAGAAACTTACCAAAGTGACCCATTTCACTCGAAATTTGACCAGGAATCCAAATCTGGTCTCCGTTTCACGAAATTCCTATAATTTGTTTTAAAAAATGAAACACCTTCTTGAAAAAACCGACCTATTTGGCTTGAAAGCCAACTTACCGACCGATTTTTAAAATCCGGCCAATTCTCACCAAACTTAAACTTTCTTGCACAGAATTTAACGCTGATCACGAATATGTATGGCGCTTGTCGAAATTCCAATTAGTTCAAAAGTTATGCCCAACGGTTTCTTTGAAGTTCGTGCCCTCTTTCAATAGTCTGTTTCAGTGACATGCCCACCACTATTTTTTTTACCCTAGAAACTTACCAAAGTGACCCATTTCACTCGAAATTTGACCAAGAATCCAAATCTGGTCTCCGTTTCACGAAATTCCTGTAATTTTTTTTATAATGAAACACCTTCTTGAAAAATCCGACCTATTTGGCTTGAAATCCAACTTACCGATCGATTTTAAAAAACCGGGTGTCATTCGAACGAGAACCCGCCCCCAAAACCAAAGACACTTAAAACATTACCCTGCGATTATTAGAACTCGAGTTACTGCACTTTGGTAATGCATTTCTATGACAAGTTTCAGAAAAACACCGAAAAAAAAAGTAAAAAATTTTTAATTGCTGTATTATCCTTTTTGAAGCGTTCGTCTTTCATATGGGCTTAATTGCGACGCATTTCACTTTTCCGTGCGTTTGGATCATTTTTTTGTCTTCCTCCAATTCTCACCAAACTTAGTTTTTCTTCACAGAATTCAACGCTGATCACGATTATGTATTTCGCTTGTCGAAATTCCAATTAGTTCAAAAGTTATGCCTAACGGTTTCATTGAAATTCGTGCCCTCTTTCAGTAGTCTGTTTCAGTGACATGCCCACCACTATTTTTACCCTAGAAACTTACCAAAGTATTACCATTTCACTCGAGGGTGACCAGAATCAAATCTGGTCTCCATTTCACAGAAATTCACTCTAATTTGTTTTAAAAAATGAAACACCTTCTTGAAAAAACCGACCTATTTGACGAAAGCCAGCTTGCCGACCGATTTTTAAAATCCGGCCAATTCTCTGAAACTTAAACTTCTTTTGCACAGAATTTAACGCTGATCACGAATATGTATGGCGCTTTGTCGAAATTCAATTAGTTCAAAAGTTATGCCCAACGGTTTCTCTGAAAGTTCGTGCCCTCTTTCAATAGTCTGTTTCAGTGACATGCCACCACTATTTTTTTTTTTATTTTACCTAGAAACTTACCAAAGTGACCCATTTCCTCGAAATTTTGACCAAGAATCAAATCTGGTCTCCGTTTCACGAAAATTCCTGTAATTTTTTTAATAATAGAAACGCAACTAGCGAAAAATCCGACCTATTTGGCTTGAAATCAACTTACCGATCGATTTTAAAACAGGTGTCATTCGAACGAGAACCCGCCCCCAAAACCAAAGACACTTAAACATTACCCTGCGATTATTAGAACTCACGAGTTGCTGCACTTTGTGCATTTCCATGACAAGTTTCAGAAAGAAACACCGAAAAAAAGTAAAAATTTTAATTGCGGTATTATCCTTTTGAAAAAGTTCGTCTTTCATTCGGGCTTAATTGCGACGCTTTTCTCTTTGTGCTGCGTTTGGATCATTTTTGTCTTCCTCCCAGACTCACCAAACTTAGTTTTTCTTGCACAGAAATTTAACGCTGATCACGAATATGCATGGCGCTTGTCGAAATTCCAATTATTTCAAAAAGCTATACTTAACCGGTTTTCTTTGAAATTCGTGCCCTCTTTCAATAGATCCTGTTTTTCGAAGTGACATGCCCACCACTATTTTTACCTGAAACTTGCCAAAGTTACCCATTTCACTCGAAATTTGACCAGAATCAAATCTGGCCTCCTTTTTTTCACGAAATTCCTGTAATTTTTAAAATGAAACACCTTCTAGCGGAAAAAACCGACCTATTTGGCTTGCAAAACCAACTTACCGACCGATTTTAAAAACCGGGTGTCATTCAGACGAGAATCCTCCCGCAAACCCAAAGAGAACGCTAAAACATTACCCACTGCGATTATTAGAACTCGAGTTATTTGCACTTTGGTAATGCATTTCTATGACAAGTTTCAGAAAAACTACCGAAAAAAAAAGTAAAATTTTTAATTGCTGTAATATCCTTTTTAGGCCGTTCGTCTTTCATATGAGCTTAGTACGACGCATTTCTCTCTTTTCCGTGCGTTTGGATAATTTTTGTGTTCCTCAATTCTCACCAATTTTGGTTTCTTCACAGAATTTAACGCTGATCCACGAGATATGCATGGCGCTTGTCAATTGAAGTGTTATTTCAAGGCAACGGTTTTCTTTGAAATTCGTGCCCCTCTTTCAATAGTCTGTTTTCAGTGACATACCCACCACTATTTTTTTACCGAGCTTAACAAAGTTACCCATTACGCTCGAGGTGTTGACCAGGAATCAAATCTGGTCTTTTTTTTCCTGAAATTCCTGTAATTTTTTTAAAAATGAAACACCTTCTTGAAAAAACCGACCTATTTGGCCGAACGACTTCTTACCGACCTATTTTTAAAAAACCGGGTGTCATTCAGACGAAGCCGCCCGCAAACACAAAGACACTTAAAACATTACCTGCGATTGTTAGAACTCGAGGTTATTGCGCTTTGGTAATGCATTTCTATAGCAAGTTTCAGAAAACACCGAAAAAGTAAAAAAATTTTAATTGCGAAATTATTATCCTTTTTGAAATGGTACGGTACTCATTCGGGCTTAATTGCGACGCATTTCTCTAATCATTCAGTTCTGCTTGTCGGGGAATTCCAATTAGTTCAAAGTTATGCCCAACGGTTTCTTTGGGGTCGTGCCCACTCTTTCAATGAATGCAATGTCAGTGACATACCCACCACTATTTTTTTTTTACCCTAGAAACTTACCAAAGTGACCCCATTTCACTCGAAATTTGACCAGGAATCAAATCTGGTCTCCTTTTCTGAAATTCCTGTAATTTTTTTAAAATTGTGCCTTCTTGAAAAAACGACCTATTTGGCTTGAAATAACTTACCATTACTATTTTAAAAACCGGGTGTCATTCAGACGAGAAGCGCCCACAAACCAAAGACACTTAACACATTACCCTGCGATTATTAGAACTCGAGTTATTGCACTTTGGTAATGCATTTTCCCTCGACAAGTTTCAGAAAAACACCGAAAAAAGTAAAAATTTTTAATTGCTGTATTATCCTTTTTGAAGCGTTCGTCTTTCATATGGGCTTAGTACGGCCGCATTTCTCTTTTCCGTGCGTTTGGATCATTTTTGTCTTCGCCAATTCTCACCAAACTTAGTTTTTCTTCACAGAAGAATTCAACGCTGATCACGATTATGTATTTCGCTTGTCGAAATTCCAATTAGTTCAAAAGTTATGCCTAACAGGTTTCATTGAAATTCGTGCCCTCTTTCAGTAGTCTGTTTCAGTGACATGCCCGCCACTATTTTTACCCTAGAAACTTGCAAAGTGACCCATTCCTCGAAATTTGACCAGAATCAAATCTGGTCTCCATTTCTGAAAATTCACTCTAATTTGTTTTAAAAATAAAACACCTTCTTGGAAAAAACCGACCTATTTGGCGAAAGCCAACTTACCAGGCAATTTTTAAAAAACCGGCCAATTCTCCTGAAACTTAAGCTTTCTTGCACCAGAATTTAACGCTGATCACGAATATGTATGGCGCTTGTCAAATTCCAATTATTTCAAAAGGTTTGCCCAACGGTTTCAAACGAAATTCGTGCCCCTCTTTCAATAGTCTGTTTCAGTGACATTCCAAACCAATATTTTTTTTTTTACCTTAGAAACTTACCAAAGTGACCCATTTCATCGAAATTTGACCAGGAATCCAAATCTGGTCTCCGTTTCTGGGGGTATAATAATTTTTTTAAAATGAAACACCTTCTTCAAAAAACCGACCTATTTGGCTTGAAGGCAACTTACCGACCGATTTTTAGAAAATCGGGTGTCATTCGAACGAGGCCGCCCCAAAACAAAGACACTTAAAACATTACCTGCGTTGGTAGAAATCAGGTTATTGCGCGCAGTAATGCATTTTCTATATGACAAGTTCAGAAAACACCGAAGAAAAAAGAGTAAAAAAATTTTTAATTGCGGTATTATCCTTTTGAAAAGTTCGTCTTTCATTCGAGGGCTTAATTGCGACGCATTTTCTTTTCCGTGCGTTTGGATATTTTTTGTCTTCCTCAGATTCTCACCAAACTTAGTTTTCTTTGCACAGAATTTAACGCTGATCACAATATGTATGGCGCTTGTCCGGGAAATTCAGATTAGTTCAAAAGTTATGCCCAACGGTTTTGCTTTGAAATTCGTGCCCTCTTTCAATAGTCTGTGTCATTGACATGCCCACCACTATTTTTTACCCTAGAAACTTACCAAAGTGACCCATTCACTCGAAATTTGACCAGGAATCTAAATCTGGTCTCCCTTTTCCTGAAATTCCTGTAATTTTTTTAAAATGAAACACCTTCTTGAAAAAACCGACCTATTTGACTGAAAGCCAACTTACCGACCTATTTTAAAAAACCGGGTGTCATTGAACGAGAAGCCGCCCGCAAACCCAAGACACTTAACACATTACCCTGCGATTATTAGATTTTTGAGTTATTGCACTTTAGTAATGCATTTCTATGACAGTTTCAGAAAAACACCGAAAAAAAAGTAAAAATTTTTAATTGTAATACATTATCCTTTTTGGAAGCGTTCTCGTCTTTCATATGGGCTTAGTACGACGCATTTCTCTCTCTTTTCCGTGCGTTTGGATCATTTTGTCTTCACCAATTCTCCGCAGAAAACTTAGTTTTTCTTCACAGAGATTCAACTGATCACGATTATGTATGGCGCTTGTCGAAATTCCAATTAGTTCAAAAGTTATGCCTAACGGTTTCATTGAATTTCTGCCCTCTTTCAATACTCTGTTTCAGTGACATGCCCACCACTATTTTTTCCCCTAGAAACTTACCAAAGTGACCCATTTCACCCCGAAATTTGACCAGGAATCTAAATCTGGTCTCCGTTTCCACGAAATTCCCTGTAATTTTTTTAAAATGAAACACCTTTTTGGGAAAACCGACCTATTTGGCGAAAGCCAACATAACGATCGATTTTAAAAACCGGGTGTCATTCGAACGAGAGGCCGCCCCAAAACCAAAGACATTAAAACATTACCCTGCGATTATTAGAACTCGAGTTATTGCACTTTGGTAATGCATTTCTATGACAAGTTTCAGAAAAACACCGAAAAAAAGTAAAAAATTTTTAAAATTGCGGTATTACCCTTTTTTGGGAAGCGTTCGTCTTTCATATGGGCTTAATTGCGACGCATTTCTCTTTTCCGTGCGTTTGGATCATTTTTGTGTTCCTCAATTCTCCGCAAACTTATTTTTTCTTCACAGAATTCAACGCTGATCACGATTATGTATGGCGCTTGCCCAAAATTTCCCAATTAGTTAAAAAGTTATTCCCAACGGTTCTTTGAAATTCGTGCCCTTTTCAGTAGTCTGTTTCAGTGACATCCCCACCACTATTTTTTTTTTACCCTAGAAACTTCCCAAAAAGTGACCCATTTCACCCCGAATTGACCAGGAATACAAATCTGGTCTCCGTTTCGGAAATTTGTCTTTTTTTAAAAATAAAACCTTTTGAAAAAACCGACCTATTTGGCTTGAAAGCCAACTTACCGACCGATTTTAGAAAATCGGGTGTCATTCGAACGAGAGGCCGCCCACAAAACAAAAGACACTTAAAACATTACCCTGCGATTATTAGAACTCGAGTTATTGCACTTTGGTAATGCATTTCTATGACAGTTTCAGAAAACACCGAAAAAAAGTAAAAATTTTAATTGCGGTATTATCCTTTTTAAAAATTTTCGTTTTTTCATTGGGCTTAATTGCGACGCATTTCCTTTTCCGTGCTTTTGGGATCTTTTTTTGTCTTCCCCCAATTCTCACCAAACTTGGTTTTTCTTCACAGAATTCAACGCTGATCACGATTATGTATGGCGCTTGTCGAAATTCCAATTAGTTCAAAAGTTATGCCTAACGGTTTCATTGAATTTCGTGCCCTCTTTCAATACTCTGTTTCAGTGACATCCCACCACTATTTTTTTTTTCCCCTAGAAACTTACCAAAAGTGACCCATTTCCTCGAAATTTGACCAGGAATCAAATCTGGTCCCCCTTTTCGAAAATTCCTGTAATTTTTTAAAATGAAACACCTTCTTGAAAAACCGACCTATTTGGCGAAAGCCAACTTACCGACCTATTTTAAAAACCGGGTGTCATTCAAAGAGAAGCCGCCCGCAAACCCAAAGACACTTAACACTTTAAACCCTGCGATTATTAGAACTCGAGTTTTGCACTTTGGTAATGCATTTCTATGGCAAGTTTCAGAAAAACACCGAAAAAAAAAGTAAAAATTTTAATTGCTGTATTACCCTTTTTGGGAAGCGTTCGTCTTTCATAGGGAAAACAATTGCGACGCTTTTCCCTTTTTCCCGTGCGTTTGGTTTTAAATTTTTTGTCTTCCTCAATTCTCCCAACCCCTTTTTTCTTGCCACGGGAATTTAACGCTGATCACAAAGGAAATATTCATGGCGCTTGTCGAAATTCAATTAGGTAAAAAAGTTTAAAGGTTTTTTTTTGAAATTCGGGGCCCTTTTTTCAATAGTCTGTGTCAGTGACATGCCCACCACTTTTTTTTTACCCTAGAAATTTTCCCAAAAGGGTGCCCCTTTTTCCTCAAAATTTTGCAGGAACCCAAATCTGGTCCCCCTTTTTCAAAATTCCTGAAATTTTTTTTTAAAATGAAACCCTTCTTAAAAAAACCCAAACCTATTTGGCTTGAAACCCCTTTCCGCCCTTTTTTAAAAAACCCGGGGTGTCATTCGAACAAACCCGGGGAAAACCCCAAAGCAAACACATTCCCCCCGCGATTTTATTTTTCGGGTTTTCCCTTTTTAGAAAAACTTTTCCCCAATTTTTCAAAAAAACCCAAAAAAAAAAGAAAAATTTTTTTAATTGCGGTATTACCCTTTTTTGAAGCGTTCGTCTTTCATTTTGGGTTTAATTGCGACGCATTTCTTTTTTCCGTCGTTTGGATCATTTTTTGTGTTCCTAATTCTCCCCAAAACAGTTTTCTTCACAGAATTCAACGCTGATCACGATTATTTTGGCGCTTGTCAAAAATTTTAATTTTTTTAAAGTTATTCCCAACGGTTTCTTTGAAATTCGTCCCCCTTTTTTCAGTAGTCTTTTTTCAGTACTTACCACTTTTTTTTTTTTTTCCCCTGAAACTTCCAAAATTGCCCCATTTCCTCGAAATTTGACCAGGAATACAAATCTGGTCTCCTTTCCAAAAATTCGTTTTTTTTAAAAAAAAAACCCTTTCAAAAAAACCACCTTTTGGCGAAGCCCTTTACTGAATTTTAGAAAATCGGGTGTCATTCGAACGAGAGGCCCCCCCAAAACAAGACATTAAAACTTCCCTGCGATTATTAGAACTCGGTTTTGCTTTTGGTAATGCATTTCTATGACAAGTTTCAAAAAAACACCGAAAAAATTTTTTAATTGCGGTTTATCCTTTTAAAAAGTTCGTCTTTCATTCGGGTTTAAATTGCGACGCATTTCTCTTTTCCGTGCGTTTGGATCATTTTTTGTCTTCCTAATTCTCACAAACAGTTTTTCTTGCACAGAATTTAACGCTGATCACGAATATGCATGGCGCTTGTCGAAATTCAATTATTTCAAAAGTTATGCCCAACGGTTTCTTTGAAATTCAGTGCCCTCTTTCAATAGTCTGTTTTCAGTGACATGCCCACCACTATTTTTTTTTACCCTAGAAACTTACCAAAGTGACCCATTTCACTCGAAATTTGACCAGGAATCCAAATCTGGTCTCCTTTCACGAAAATTCCTGTAATTTTTTTAAAATGAAACACCTTCTTGAAAAACCGACCTATTGGCGAAAGCCAACTTACCGACCATTTTTAAAAAACCGGTGTCATTCGAGACGAGAGCCGCCCGCAAACCAAAGACACTTAACACATTACCCTGCGATTATTAGAACTCGAGTTATTGCACTTTGGTAATGCATTTCTATGCAAGTTTCAGAAAAACACCGAAAAAAAGTAAAAATTTTTAATTGCTGTATTATCCTTTTGAAGCGTTCGTCTTTCATATGGGCTTAATTGCGACGCATTTCACTTTTCCGTGCGTTTGGATCATTTTTTGTCTTCCTCAATTCTCTCACCAAACTTAGTTTTCTTGCACAGAATTTAACGCTGATCACGAATATGTATGGCGCTTGTCGAAATTCAATTAGTTCAAAAGTTATGCCAACGGTTTCTTTGAAATTCGTGCCCTCTTTCAATAGTCTGTGTCGGTGACATGCCCACCACTATTTTTTCCCCTAAACTTACCAAAGTGACCCATTTCACTCGGGGATTTTGACCAGGAACCCAAATCTGGTCTCCTTTTCAGAAATTCCTGTAATTTTTTAAAAATGAAACACCTTCTTGAAAAAACCGACCTATTTGGCTTGAAAGCCAACTTACCGACCTATTTTAAAAAACCGGGTGTCATTCGAACGAGAAGCCGCCCGCAAACCCAAAGACACTTAACACATTACCCTGCGATTATTAGATTTCGAGTTATTGCACTTTAGTAATGCATTTCTATGACAAGTTTCAGAAAAACACCGAAAAAAAAAGTAAAAAATTTTTAATTGCTGTATTATCCTTTTTGAAGCGTTCGTCTTTCATATGGGCTTAATTGCGACGCATTTCTCTTTTCCGTGCGTTTGGATCATTTTTTTGTCTTCCTCCAATTCTCACCAAACTTAGTTTTTCTTCACAGAATTCAACGCTGATCACGATTATGTATGGCGCTTGTCGAAATTCCAATTAGTTCAAAAGTTATGCCTAACGGTTTCATTGAATTTCGTGCCCTCTTTCAATACTCTGTTTCAGTGACATGCCCACCACTATTTTTTTTACCCTAGAAACTTACCAAAGTGACCCATTTCACTCGAAATTTGACCAGGAATCCAAATCTGGTCTCCTTTTCACGAAATTCCTTTTTTTAAAATGAAACACCTTCTTGAAAAAACCGACCTATTTGGCTTGAAAGCCAACTTACCGACCTATTTTAAAAAACCGGGTGTCATTCGAACGAGAAGCCGCCCGCAAACCAAAGACACTTAACACATTACCCTGCGATTATTAGAATCGAGTTTGCACTTTGGTAATGCATTTCTATGGCAAGTTTCAGAAAAACACCGAAAAAAAAAGTAAAAAATTTTTAATTGCTGTATTATCCTTTTTGAAGCGTTCGTCTTTCATATGGGCTTAATTGCGACGCATTTCACTTTTCCGTGCGTTTGGATAATTTTTTTGTCTTCCTCCAATTCTCACCAAACTTAGTTTTTCTTGCACAGAATTTAACGCTGATCACGAATATGTATGGCGCTTGTCGAAATTCGAATTAGGTCAAAAGTTATGCCCAACGGTTTCTTTGAAATTCGTGCCCTCTTTCAATAGTCTGTGTCAGTGACATGCCCACCACTATTTTTTTTTTACCCTAGAAACTTACCAAAGTGACCCATTTCACTCGAAATTTGACCAGGAATCCAAATCTGGTCTCCTTTTCACGAAATTCCTGTAATTTTTTAAAATGAAACACCTTCTTGAAAAACCGACCTATTTGGCTTGAAAGCCAACTTACCGACCTATTTTAAAAAACCGGGTGTCATTCGAACGAGAAGCCGCCCGCAAACCCAAAGACACTTAACACATTACCCTGCGATTATTAGAACTCGAGTTATTGCACTTTGGTAATGCATTTCTATGCAAGTTTCAGAAAAACACCGAAAAAAGTAAAAATTTTAATTGCTGTATTATCCTTTTTGAAGCGTTCGTCTTTCATATGGGCTTAATTGCGACGCATTTCTCTTTTCCGTGCGTTTGGATCATTTTTTGTGTTCCTCCAATTCTCACCAAACTTAGTTTTTCTTCACAGAATTCAACGCTACCCACGATTATGTATGGCGCTTGCCCGAAATTTCCCAATTAGTTCAAAAGTTATTCCCAACGGTTTCTTTGAAATTCGTGCCCTCTTTCAGTAGTCTGTTTCAGTGACATACCCACACTATTTTTTTTTACCCTAGGGAAACTTACCAAGTGAGCCCATTTCACTCGAAATTTGACCAGGAATACAAATCTGATTACTCCGTTTCACACGAAATTCGTCTTTAAAAACCAAAACTACCTTCTTGAGAAAAACCGACCTATTTGAGAGCGAGAAGCCAACTTACTGACCGATTTTAGAAAATCGGGTGTCATTCGAACGAGAGGCCGCCCAAAAACAAAAAAGACACTTTAAAAACATTACCCTGCGATTATTAGAACTCGAGTTATTGCATTTGGTAATGCATTTTCTATGACAAGTTTCAGAAAAACACCGAAAAAAAGTAAAAAAGAGGTTTTAATTGCGGTATTATCAGCTTTTTGAAAAGTTCGTCTTTTCATTCAGAGGCTTATGCGACGCATTTCTCTTTTCCGTGCGTTTGGATCATTTTTGTCTTCCTCAATTCTCCACCAAACTTAGTTTTCTTGCACAGAATTTAACGCTGATCACGAATATGCATGGCGCTTATTCGAAATTCCAATTATTTCAAAAGTTATTCCCAACGGTTTCTTTGAAATTCGTGCCCTCTTTCAGTAGTCTGTTTCAGTGACATGCCCACCACTATTTTTTTACCTAGGGAAACTTACCAAAGTGACCCATTTCACTCGAAATTTGACCAGGAATACAAATCTGGTCTCCGTTTCACGAAATTCGTCTTTTTTTTTAAAAATAAAACACCTTCTTGAAAAAACCGACCTATTTGGCTTGAAAGCCAACTTACTGACCGATTTTAGAAAATCGGGTGTCATTCGAACGAGAGGCCGCCCCAAAAACAAAAGACACTTAAAACATTACCCTGCGATTATTAGAACTCGAGTTATTGCACTTTGGTAATGCATTTCTACTTAACAAGTTTCGAAAACACCGAAAAAAAGTAAAAAATTTTTAGTGCGGTTATTATCCTTTTTTTTTTGAAAAGTTCGTCTTTCATTCGGGCTTAGTACGACGCATTTTCTCTTTTCCGTGCGTTTGGATCATTTTTTTGTCTTCCTCCAATTCTCACCAAACTTAGTTTTTCTTGCACAGAATTTAACGCTGATCACGAATATGCATTAGGCTTGTCGAAATTCCAATTATTTCAAAAGTTATGCCCAACGGTTTCTTTGAAATTCGTGCCCTCTTTCAATAGTCTGTTTCAGTGACATGCCCACCACTATTTTTTTTTACCTAGAGAACTTACCAAAAGTGACCCATTTTCACTCGAAATTTGACCAGGAATCCAAATCTGGTCTCCTTTTCACGAAATTCCTGTAATTTTTTTAAAATGAAACACCTTCTTGAAAAAACCGACCTATTTGGCTTGAAAGCCAACTTACCGACCGATTTTTAAAACCGGTTAATTCTCCGCAAACTTAAACTTTCTTGCACAGAATTTAACGCTGATCAGAATATGTATGGCGCTTGTCGAAATTCGAATTAGTTCAAAAGTTATGCCCAACGGTTTCTTTGAAATTCGTGCCCTCTTTTCAATAGTCTGTTTCAGTGACATGCCCACCACTATTTTTTTTACCCTAGAAACTTACCAAAGTTACCCATTTCACTGGAAATTTGACCAGGAATCAAATCCTGGTCTCTCCGTTTCACGAAATTCGTCTTTTTTTAAAAAATGAAACACCTTTTTGAAAAACCGACCTAATGTGAAAAGAAACCAACACTGACCGATTTTTAGAAATCTGGCGGGTGTCATTCGAACGAGAGGAAGGCCGCCCAAAACAAAAGACACTTAAATCATTACCCTGCTGCGATTATTAGAACTCGAGGTTATTGCACTTTGGTAATGCATTTGTATGACAAGTTTCAAGAAAAACACCGAAAAAATTAAAAAATTTTTAATTGCTGTAATATCCTTTTTTAGGCGTTCGTCTTTCATATGGGCTTAATTGACGCATTTCTCTCTCTTTTCCGTGCGTTTGGATCATTTTTGTGTTCCTCAATTCTCCACCAAACTTAGTTTTCTTCACAGAATTCAACGCTGATCCACGATTATGTATGGCGCTTGTCAGAAATTCAATTAATAGTTCAAAAGTTATACTTAACTTAACGGTTTCTTTGAAATTCGTGCCCTCTTTCAATAGTCTGTTTCAGTGACATGCCCACCACTATTTTTTTTTTTTACCCCTAAACTACCAAAAGTGACCCATTTCACTCGAAATTTGACCAGAATCAAATCCTGGTCTCCTTTTCTGAAATTCCTGTAATTTTTAAAATGAAACACCTTCTTGAAAAAACCGACCTATTTGGCTTGAAAGCCAACTTACCGACCTATTTTAAAAAACCGAGATTGTCATTCGAACGAAGCCGCCCGCAAACCCAAGACACTTAACACATTACCCTGCGATTATTAGAACTCGAGAGTTATTGCACTTTGGTAATGCATTTCTATAACAGGATTTCAAGAAAAACACCGAAAAAGTAAAAATTTTTTAATTGCTGTGGCATTATCCTTTTTAAGCGTTCGTCTTTCATATAGACTTAATTACGACGCATTTCACTTTTCCGTGCGTTTGGATCATTTTTTTGTCTTCCTCAATTCTCACCAAACTTAGTTTTCTTGCACAGAATTTAACGCTGATCACGAATATGTATGGCGCTTGTCGAGGAGATTCAGATTAGTTCAAAAGTTATGCCCAACGGTTTCTTTGAAATTCGTGCCCTCTTTCAATAGTCTGTGTCAGTGACATGCCCACCACTATTTTTTACCCTAGAAACTTACCATTGACCCATTTCACTCGAGGGTGACCAGGAATCCAAATCTGGTCTCCACTACGAAAATTCCTGTAATTTTTTTTAAAATGAAACACCTTTTTGAAAAAACCGACCTGGCTGGCTTGAAGAAGCCAACTTACCGACCTATTTTAAAACCGGGTGTCATTCGAACGAGGAAGCCGCCCGCAAACCCAAAAGACGCAACACATTACCCTGCGATTATTAGATTTCGAGTTATTGCACTTTAGTAATGCATTTCTATGACAAGTTTCAGAAAAACACCGAAAAAAAGTAAAAATTTTTAATTGCTGTATTGTATCCTTTTGGAAGCGTTCGTCTTTCATATGGGCTTAATTGCGACGCATTTCTCTCTTTTCCGTGCGTTTGGATCATTTTTTGTCTTCCTCAATTCTCCTGCCAAACTTAGTTTTCTTCACAAATTCAACATGATCACGATTATGTATGGCGCTTGTCGAAATTCAATTAGTTCAAAAGTTATGCCTAACGGTTTCATTGAATTTCGTGCCCTCTTTCAATACTCTGTTTTCAGTGACATGCCCACCACTATTTTTTTTACCCTGAAACTTACAAAGGTGGCCCATTTCCTCGAAATTTGACCAGGAATCAAATCCTGGTCTCAGCACACCGCGAAAATTCCTGTAATTTTTTTTTAAAATGAAACACCTTCTTGAAAAAACCATTTTGACCTATTTGGCAGCCAAACACGACTATTTTAAAAACCGGGTGTCATTCCGAACGAAGCCGCCCGCAAACCCAAAAGACACTTAACACATTACCCTGCGATTATTAGAACTCGAGAGTTGTGCACTTTGGTAATGCATTTCATCGGCAGGATTTCAAGAAAAACACCGAAAAAAGTAAAAATTTTAATTGCTGTAGTATCCTTTTGAAGCGTTCGTCTTTCATGGGCTTAATTGCGACGCATTTCACTTTTCCGTGCGTTTGGATAATTTTTTTGTCTTCCTCCAGTTCTCCCACCAAACTTAGTTTTTCTTGCACAGAATTTTGGCGCTGATCCACGAATATGTAATATGGCGCTTGTATTAAAATTCGAATTAGGTCAAAAGTTATGCCAAGTGGACAGCTTTTGAAATTCGTGCCCTCTTTCAATAGTCTGTGTCAGTGACATACCCACCACTATTTTTTTTGCCTAGAAACTTACCAAAGTGACCCATTTCACTCGAAATTTGACCAGGAATCAAATCTGGTCTCCCTTTTTCTGAAATTCCTGTAATTTTTTTAAAATGAAACGCAGCTTCTTGAAAAAACCGACCTATTATTTGGCTTGAAAGCCAACTTACTGACCGATTTTAGAAAATCGGGTGTCGTCGAACGAGAGGCCACTTTAAAAACAAAAGACACTTAAAACATTACCCTGCGATTATTAGAGACTCGAGTTGTGCACTTTGGTAATGCATTTTCTATGACAAGTTTCAGAAAAACACCGAAAAAAGTAAAAAATTTTTAATTGCGGTATTATCCTTTTTTGAAAAGTTCGTCTTTCATTCGGGCTTAGTGCGACGCATTTCTCTTTTCCGTGCGTTTGGATCATTTTTGTCTTCTCCAATTCTCACAAACTTAGTTTTTCAACACTGGGAATTTAACATGATCCACGAATATGCATGGCGGCGCTTGTCGAAATTCAATTATTTCAAAAGTTATACCCGGCGGACTTTCTTTGAGAAATTCATTGCCCTCTTTCAATAGTGTGTTTTCGGTGACACTTGCCTACCACTATTTTTACCCTAGAAACTTACCAAAAGTGACCCATTTCACTCGAAATTTGACCAGGAATCCAAATCTGGTCCTCCCTTTTCACAAAATTTCCTGTAATTTTTAAAAATGAAACACCTTCTTGAAAAACCGACCTATTTGGCTTGAAAGAAGCCAACTTACCGACCTATTTTAAAACCGGGTGTCATTCAGACGAGAAGCCGCCCGCAAACCCAAGAACACTTAACACATTACCCTGCGATTATTAGAACTCGGTTATTGCACTTTTGGTAATGCATTTCTATGACAAGTTTTCAGAAAAACACCGAAAAAAAGTAAAAATTTTTAATTATTGTACATTACATCGCTTTTTGAAGCGTTCGTCTTTCATGGGCTTAATTGCGACGCATTTCTCTTTCCGTGCGTTTGGATCATTTTTTTGTCTTCCTCCCGATTCCTCACCAAACTTAGTTTTCTTCACAGAATTCAACGCTGATCACGATTATGTATGGCGCTTGTCGAAATTCCAATTAGTTCAAATGTTATGCCTAACGGTTTCCATTGAAATTCGTGCCCTCTTTCAGTAGTCTGTTTCAGTGACATTACCCACCACTATTTTTTTACCTAAAACTTACAAAGTGACCCATTTCACTCGAAATTTGACCAGGAATCAAATCTGGTCTCCGTTCCTGAAATTCCTCTAATTTGTTTTAAAAATGAAACGCAACTTCAGAAAAACCGACCTATTTGGCTTGAAAGCCAACTTACCGACCGATTTTAAAACAAGCCAATTCTCACCAAACTTAAACTTTCTTGCACAGAATTTAACGCTGATCCACGAATAATGGCTAATGGCGCTTGTCGAAATTCAATTAGTTCAAAAGTTATGCCCAACGGTTTCTTTGAAATTCGTGCCCTCTTTCAATAGTCTGTTTCAGTGACATGCCCACCACTATTTTTTTTTTTTACCCTGAAACTTACCAAAAGTGACCCATTTCACTCGGGGCTGACCAGGAATCCAAAATCCTGGTCTCCGTTTCACGAAATTCCTGTAATTTTTTAAAATGAAACACCTTCTTGAAGATCCGACCTATTTGGTTTTAAAGCCAACTTAACGATCGATTTTTAAAAACCGAGATTGTCATTCAGACGAGAGGCCCGCCCCCAAAAACCAAACACTTAAAACATTACCCACTGCGATTATTAGAACTCGAGTTGTGCACTTTGGTAATGCATTTCTATATGACAAGTTTCAGAAAAACACCGAAAAAAAGTAAAAAATTTTAATTATTGTATTATCCTTTTTGAAGCGTTCGTCTTTTCATATGGGTAATTGCGACGCATTTTCTCTTTTCGTGCGTTTGGATATTTTTGTCTTCATAATTCTCACCAAACTTAGTTTTTCTTCACAGAATTCAACGCTGATCACGATTATGTATGGCGCTTGTCGAAATTCAATTAGTTCAAATGTTATGCCTAACGGTTTCTAATTTGAAATTCGTGCCCTCTCTTTTCAGTGAAGTCTGTTTCCGGTGACATGCCCACCACTATTTTTTACCTACAAACTTACCAAAGTGACCCATTTCACTCGAAATTTGACCAGGAATCCAAATCTGGTCTCCGTTTCCTGAAAATTCCTCCTAATTTGTTTTTAAAAAATGAAACACCTTCTTGAAAAAACCGACCTATTTGGCTTGAAGCCAACTTACCGACCGATTTTTAAAACCGGCCAATTCTCACCAAACTTCTTTCTTGCGCACAAGAATTTTAACGCTGATCACGGGCATGTATGGCGCTGTCCGAAATTCAATTAGTTCAAAAGTTATGCCCAACGGTTTCTTTGCTTTTGAAATTCGTGCCCCTCTTTTCAATGGTCTGTTTCGGTGACATGCCCACCACTATTTTTTTTTTACCCTAGAAACTTACCAAAGTGACCCATTTCACTCCGAAATTTGACCAGGAATGTCCAAATCTGGTCTCCGTTTCACGAAATTCCTGTAATTTTTTTAAATGAAACACCTTCTTGAAAGATCCGACCTATTTGGTTTTAAAGCCAACTTAACGATCGATTTTAAAAAACCGGGTGTCATTCGAACGAGGCCTCCCACATAAAAACCAAACACTTAAAACATTACCCTGCGATTATTAGAACTCGAGTTATTGCACTTTGGTAATGCATTTCTATGACAAGTTTCAGAAAAACACCGAAAAAAAAAGTAAAAATTTTAATTGCGGTGTTATCCTTTTTGAAAAGTTCGTCTTTCATTCGGGCTTAATTGCGGAAGCATTTCTCTTTTCGATGCGTTTGGATCATTTTGTCTTCCTCCAATTCTCTCACAGAAACTTAGTTTTTTCTTGCACAGAATTTAACTGATCACGATTATGCATGGCGCTTGTCAGAATTCCAATTATTTCAAGGTTTGCCCAACGGTTTTCTTTGAAGTCGTGCCCTCTTTTCAATAGTGTGTGTTTCAGTGACATGCACCACCACTATTTTTTTTTTTTTTACCCTAGAAACTTACCAAAATTGACCCATTTCACTCGAAATTTGACCAGGAATCAAATCTGGTCTCCCTTTTCTAAAAATTCCTGTAATTTTTTTTTTAAAAATATAAAACACCTTCTTGAAAAAACCGACCTATTTGGCTTGAAAGCCAACTTACCGACCTATTTTAAAAACCGGGTGTCATTCAGACGAAGCCGCCCACAAACTAGACACTTAACACATTACCCTGCGATTATTAGAACTCGAGGTTATTGCACTTTGGTAATGCATTTCATGACAAGTTTCAGAAAAACACCGAAAAAAAGTAAAAAATTTTTTAATTATTGTATTATCCTTTTGAAGCGTTCGTCTTTCATATGGGCTTAATTGCGACGCATTTCTCTTTTCCGTGCGTTTGGATCATTTTTTGTCTTCCTCCAATTCTCACCAAGCTTAGTTTTCTTCACAGAGATTCAACGCTGCAGTCACGATTATGTATGGCGCTTGTCTGAAATTCCAATTAGTTCAAATGTTATACCTAACGGTTTCATTGAATTCGTGCCCTCTTTTCAGTAGTCTGTTTCAGTGACATGCCCACCACTATTTTTTACCCTACAAACTTACCAAAGTGACCCATTCACTCGAAATTTGACCAGGAATCAAATCTGGTCTCCGTTTTCACGAAATTCCTCTAATTTGTTTTAAAATGAAACACCTTCTTGAAAAACCGACCTATTTGGCTTGAAAGCCAACTTACCGACCGATTTTTAAAAAACCGGCCAATTCTCACCAAACTTAAACTTTCTTGCACAGAATTTAACGCTGATCACGAAGATATGTATGGCGCTTGTCGGGGAAATTCAATTAGTTCAAAGTTATGCCCAACGGTTTCTTTGAAATTCGTGCCCTCTTTTCAATAGTCTGTTTCAGTGACATGCCCACCACTATTTTTTTTTTACCCTAGAAACTTACCAAAGTGACCCGATCTCACTCGAGGGGTGATATTAGGAATCAAATCTGGTCTCCGTTTCCTGAAATTCCTGGTAATTTTTTTAAAATGAAACACCTGCTTCTTGGAAAGATCCGACCTATTTGGTTTTAAAAGCCAACTTAACGATCGATTTTTAAAAACCGGGTGTCATTCAGACGAGAGGCCGCCCCAAAACCAAACACTTAAAACATTACCCTGCGATTATTAGAACTCGAGGTTATTGCACTTTGGTAATGCATTTTCTATGACAAGTTTCAGAAAAACACCGAAAAAAGTAAAAATTTTTAATTGCGGTATTATCCTTTTTGAAAAGTTCGTCTTTCATTCGGGCTTAATTGCGAAGCATTTCTCTTTTCCGTGCGTTTGGATCATTTTTGTCTTCCTCAATTTTCACCAAACTTAGTTTTTCTTGCACAGGGAATTTAACGCTGATCACGAATATGCATGGCGCTTGTCAGAAATTCAATTATTTCAAAAAGGTTTGCCCAACGGTTTCTTTGAAATTCGTGCCCTCTTTCAATGGTGTGTCGGTGACATACCCACCACCCCTATTTTTTTACCTAGAAACTTACCAAAGTGACCCATTTCACTCGAAATTTGACCAGTAATCCAAATCTGGTCTCCTTTTCTGAAAATTCCTGTAATTTTTTTAAAATGAAACACCTTCTTGAAAAAAACCGACCTATTTGACGAAAGCCAACTTACCGACCTATTTTTAAAAACCGGGTGTCATTCCGAACGAGAAGCCGCCCGCAAATATAAGACACTTAACACGGCATTACCCTTCGATTTATTAGAACTCGAGTTATTGCACTTTTGGTAATGCATTTCTGCCAGGCAAAGTTTCAGAAGAAAAACACCGAAAAAGTAAAATTTACCCCAATTGCTGTATTATCCTTTTGGAAGCGTTCGTCTTTCATATGGGCTTAATTGCGACGCATTTCTCTTTTCCGTGCGTTTGGATCATTTTTTGTCTTCCTCCAATTCTCACCAAACTTAGTTTTCTTCACAGAATTCAACGCTGATCACGATTATGTATGGCGCTTGTCGAAATTCCAATTAGTTCAAAAGTTATGCCTAACGGTTTCATTGAAATTCGTGCCCTCTTTCAGTAGTCTGTTTCAGTGACATGCCCACCACTATTTTTTTTTACCTAGAAACTTACCAAAGTGACCCATTTCACTCGAAATTTGACCAGGAATCAAATCTGGTCTCCTTTTCACGAAATTCATGTAATTCTTTTTAAAATGAAACACCTTCTTGAAAAAACCGTCCTATTTGGCTTGAAAGACAACTTACCGACCTATTTTAAAAAACCGGGTGTCAGGCATTCAGACGAAGCCGCCCTGGAAATAGAACGCAACACATTACCCTGCGATTATTAGAACTCGAGTTTTTGCACTTTGTGATACATTTCTGGGACAAGTTTCAGAAAAACACCGAAAAAAAGTAAAAAATTTTTAATTGCTGTATTATCCTTTTTTGGAAGCGTTCTGCGTCTTTCATATGGGCTTAATTGCGACGCATTTCTCTTTTTCCGTGCGTTTGGATCATTTTTGTCACTCCTCAATTCTCACCAAACTTAGTTTTCTTCACAGAATTCAACGCTGATCACGATTATGTATGGCGCTTGTCCAAATTCAATTAGTTCAAGTTATGCCTAACGGTTTCGTGAGATTCGTGCTTGCCCCCTTTCAGTAGTCTGTTTCAGTGACATGCCCACCACTATTTTTTTACCCTACAAACTTACCAAAGTGCCCCATTTCACTCGAAATTTGACCAGGAACCCAAATCTGGTCTCCGTTTCACAAAAATTCCTCTAATTTGTTTTAAAAATGAAACACCTTCTTGAAAAACCGACCTATTTGGCTTGAAAGCCAACTTACCGACCGATTTTTAAAACCGGCCAATTCTCACCAAACTTAACTTTCTTGCCACAGAATTTAACGCTGATCACGAATATGTATGGCCCCTTGTCGAAATTCCCAATTAGTTCAAAAGTTATGCCCAACGGTTTCTTTGAAATTCGTGCCCTCTTTCAATAGTCTGTTTCGTGACATGCCCACCACTATTTTTACCCTAGAAACTTACCAAAGTGACCCATTTCACTCGAAATTTGACCAGGAATCCAAATCTGGTCTCCGTTTCACGAAATTCCTGTAATTTTTTTTAAAATGAAACACCTTCTTGAAAGATCCGACCTATTTGGTTTTAAAGCCAACTTAACGATCGATTTTAAAAAACCGGGTGTCATTCGAACGAGAGGCCGCCCCCAAAACCAAACACTTAAAACATTACCCTGCGATTATTAGAACTCGAGTTATTGCACTTTGGTAATGCATTTCTATGACAAGTTTCAGAAAAACACCGAAAAAAAAGTAAAAAATTTTTAATTGCGGTATTATCCTTTTTGAAAAGTTCGTCTTTCATTCGGGCTTAATTGCGAAGCATTTCTCTTTTCCGTGCGTTTGGATCATTTTTTTGTCTTCCTCCAATTCTCACCAAACTTAGTTTTTCTTGCACAGAATTTAACGCTGATCACGATTATGCATGGCGCTTGTCGAAATTTCCCAATTATTCCCAAGGTTTGCCCAACGGTTTCTTTGAAATTCGTGCCCTCTTTCAATAGTGTGTTTCAGTGACATGCCTACCACTTTTTTTTTTTTTTACCCTAGAAACTTACCAAAGTGACCCATTTCACTCGAAATTTGACCAGGAATCCAAATCTGGTCCCCCTTTTCAAAATTCCTGAAATTTTTTTTTAAAAATGAAACACCTTCTTGAAAAAACCGACCTATTTGGCTTGAAACCAACTTACCGACCTATTTTAAAAACCGGGTGTCATTCGAACGAAAGCCGCCCCAAACTAAAGACACTTAACACATTACCCTGCGATTATTAGAACTCGAGGTTATTGCACTTTGGTAATGCATTTCTATGACAAGTTTCGAAAAACCCGAAAAAAAGTAAAAAATTTTTAATTATTGTATTATCCTTTTAAGCGTTCGTCTTTCATATGGGCTTAATTCGACGCATTTCTTTTTTCCGTGCGTTTGGATCATTTTTTGTCTTCCTCAATTCTCACCAAACTTAGTTTTCTTCACAGAATTCAACGCTGATCACGATTATGTATGGCGCTTGCCCAAAATTTCCCAATTAGTTCAAAAGTTATGCCTAACGGTTTCATTGAAATTCGTGCCCTCTTTCAGTAGTCTGTTTCAGTGACATGCCCACCACTATTTTTTTTACCCTAGAAACTTACCAAAGTGACCCATTTCACTCGAAATTTGACCAGGAATCCAAATCTGGTCTCCGTTTCACGAAATTCCTCTAATTTGTTTTAAAAAATGAAACACCTTCTTGAAAAAACCGACCTATTTGGCTTGAAAGCCAACTTACCGACCGATTTTTAAAAACCGGCCAATTCTCACCAAACTTAAACTTTCTTGCACAGAATTTAACGCTGATCACGAATATGTATGGCGCTTGTCGAAATTCCAATTAGTTCAAAAGTTATGCCCAACGGTTTCTTTGAAATTCGTGCCCTCTTTCAATAGTCTGTTTCAGTGACATGCCCACCACTATTTTTTACCCTAGAAACTTACCAAAGTGACCCATTTCACTCGAAATTTGACCAGGAATCAAATCTGGTCTCCGTTTCCAGAAATTCCTGTAATTTTTTTTAAAATGAAACACCTTCTTGAAAGATCCGACCTATTTGGTTTTAAAGCCAACTTAACGATCGATTTTAAAAAACCGGGTGTCATTCGAACGAGAGGCCGCCCCAAAACCAAACACTTAAAACATTACCCTGCGATTATTAGAACTCGAGTTATTGCACTTTGGTAATGCATTTCTATGACAAGTTTCAGAAAAACACCGAAAAAAAAAGTAAAAAATTTTTAATTGCTGTATTATCCTTTTTGAAGCGTTCGTCTTTCATATGGGCTTAATTGCGACGCATTTCTCTTTCCGTGCGTTTGGATCATTTTTTTGTCTTCCTCCAATTCTCACCAAACTTAGTTTTCTTCACAGAATTCAACGCTGATCACGATTATGTATGGCGCTTGTCGAAATTCCAATTAGTTCAAAAGTTATGCCTAACGGTTTCATTGAAATTCGTGCCCTCTTTCAGTAGTCTGTTTCAGTGACATGCCCACCACTATTTTTTTTTTTACCCTAGAAACTTACCAAAGTGACCCATTTCACTCGAAATTTGACCAGGAATCCAAATCTGGTCTCCTTTTCACGAAATTCCTGTAATTTTTTTAAAAATGAAACACCTTCTTGAAAAAACCGACCTATTTGGCTTGAAAGCCAACTTACCGACCTATTTTAAAAAACCGGGTGTCATTCGAACGAGAAGCCGCCCGCAAACCCAAAGACACTTAACACATTACCCTGCGATTATTAGAACTCGAGTTATTGCACTTTGGTAATGCATTTCTATGACAAGTTTCAGAAAAACACCGAAAAAAAAAGTAAAAAATTTTTAATTGCTGTATTATCCTTTTTGAAGCGTTCGTCTTTCATATGGGCTTAATTGCGACGCATTTCTTTTCCGTGCGTTTGGATCATTTTTGTCTTCCCCCAATTCTCACCAAACTTAGTTTTCTTCACAGAATTCAACGCTGATCACGATTATGATGGCGCTTGTCGAAATTCCAATTAGTTCAAAGTTATGCCTAACGGTTTCTGAAATTGTGCCCTCTTTCAGTAGTCTGTTTCAGTGACATGCCCACCACTATTTTTTTTACCCTAGAAACTTACCAAAGTGACCCATTTCACTCGAAATTTGACCAGGAATCAAATCTGGTCTCCTTTTCAGAAATTCTGTAATTCTTTTTAAAATGAAACACCTTCTTTGAAAAACCGACCTATTTGGCTTGAAAGACAACTTCCCTGACCTTTTTTTAAAAACCGGGTGTCATTCGAACGAAAAGCCGCCTGCAAACCCAAAGACACTTAAACATTACCCCTGCGATTATTAGGAACTCGAGTTTTGACTTTGGTAATGCATTTTAGACAAGTTTCAGAAAAACACCGAAAAGTAAAAAATTTATTTGCTGTATTACCCTTTTTTTGAAGGTTCGTCTTTCATATGGGCTTAATTGCGCCATTTCTCTTTTCCGTGCGTTTGGATCATTTTTGTCTTCCCCCAATTCTCACCAAACTTAGTTTTTCTTCACAGAATTCAACGCTGATCACGATTATGTATGGCGCTTGTCGAAATTCCAATTAGTTCAAAAGTTATGCCTAACGGTTTCTTTTGAGATTCGTGCCCTCTTTCAGTAGTCTGTTTCAGTGACATGCCCCACTATTTTTTTCCCTAGAAACTTCCCAAAAGTGACCCATTTCATTTCGAATTGACCAGGAATCCAAATCTGGTCTTTTTTCACGAAATTCCCTGTAATTCTTTTAAATGAAACACCTTCTTGAAAAACCGCCTATTTGCTTGAAAGACAACTTACCGACCTTATTTTAAAACCGGTTCATTCGAACGAAAACCCCGCAAACCCAAAGACACTTAAACATTACCCTGCGATTATTAGAACTCAGTTTTTCCTTTTGGAATGCATTTCTGACAAGTTTCAGAAAAACACCAAAAAAAAAGAAAAAAATTTTTAATTG
>BMAV01001914.1:0-64964 GCA_019973955.1 Trichonephila inaurata madagascariensis | reverse complement strand
AGCAAAACCCTTCACGACTGCTCAGAGCTGGAAATGGCGCAGGTGTTCCAAAGGATGCAGGCTCGGGGGCCCAAGGGCTCTTTGGGGGGGCTTACGGCCAACGGACCTTACTTTAAAAATAGCCCTCGTATTATTCTTGATTCCACCAAAATCCATCACGTGGAATAATGAACCATTAAAAAAAACCATTGACTTTTTTTACGAAATAAATGTTTTAAAAAGTAAAAGCTGGCAAAATTATTTAATTTGTATACTAAAACTTCCCAAGTTTCAAACTCTTGTAAATGGTGGTGAGAAAGCATCGGTATAAGTTTTGGATATGTGTGTATTAGCATTCATATATCAGGTTGATGCGTATGAAATATCGGATTTTTTAGTAAATATATAAAATTGCATAGATCTTTTCCAAAAGCTGTTTATTTAACTTAAATATGCTCCATTTGCTTCGATACACCTTTTCCCCAACAAAATTTTGCGTAGATACCGTTTTAAAAAAATTTAATTTTTAATTTAAAATCTTTTTTTTGGATTTTAACCCTTCATTTAAACTTTAACCCAAAAAATGTTCTAAATGTTTAAAAAATAAAAATGTCGGTTGGCGAAAAATTCGGTGAATACGCCGGTGTGCCGATTTAAATTTTTTTTAAAAAGCGCAATGTTTTGACAAGGTTTGGGGCACCCCCTTTAAAAAGGATGGGGTATTTTCAATTTTTATTTTTTTATCAGTATTGGCATATAATGATAAAATTTTATTTAAGGTTTTTAAATTTTTTCCGAGCCGTTTTCCTTTTTTTTATTGGGAAAAAAACCCGGGGTAAAAATTTTTTGCCAAGAATCATATGAGAAAACCCCAAGTACAACCAACTGAGGATTCAAAAGGTGATAAAAAGGGGGCCAATTTTTCCGACAGGGCAAAAAATTCAAAAAAAAATTTGAAAGGGTGTTAATAATATCTCAAAAAAGTTTTTAAAAAAAGCCCTTAAAACAAAAGGGAAAAATAATAACAGATGTATCAGAATGAAGGAAATTTATTTTATATATATTGTAAAAAACTCATTTCTCACAACATAGTCATTACTAACAGCTTCACATTTGTTCAATAGATCTATCCATTTCTTCATTCCGTCCGCGAAGAAAGATCCTGGTTTGCTACGAGTCCATTTACGCACAGCTGTCTGAACTTTGACATTATTATATTCATCATTATGATCCAGATAACATGGAATATCGTTATCCTGGTTCTCCAAGTGTCGAGAAATTAAAAACTTTAATGTCAGCAACAAAAGTCATCCTCACCAATTTTGGGGATGCAAGTGGTGAATTGCGACAGATACTGTGCAACATTAAGATCCCTCAAGCAACGCATCTGCAGAATCAGACCGGAAAGGAGCGTCTTTCTTTTGCATCACAACAATGCATGACCGCATTGCTATGCACAAACATAGTATGTCATGGGAAAAATGAAATTCACAGTAACCACCTTTGAGTCCAAATTTGACACCGACGGACTTTTGGTTGTTCCCAAAATTGAAGGAGACGTTGTTTTTCAACGGATGCCGAAGTTCAAGAAGCCGTGCGCAAATGGATACGCAGCTAGCCAGAATCTTCCTACATGAACGGAATAAAGAAATGGATAGCACGATTAAACAAATCTGAAGCTGAATGAAAAATAATGATGCAAAATGAAGTGTAAATCTGAATTATTGACCTTTTTTCTCCAACTCTGCATGCCTTATCACGGGAATCGAATCGTTTAAAAAACGTGGCACGCTGAATCATATTGATAGATTGGTTTGGCACGCCCCAGTTAAAAGTTTACCGACCTCTGGGATAGTATATATGTATGTAATAATTCTTTTCGAGCAGTGATATTAAAACTTTTTCAAATCAAGGAACCCTTAGAATTGTAAACTGTTTTCGGGGAACCCCATTAAACACACGTTTAGAAGAATATATTTTAAAATATTATGTGAAAGTAGATCACACATACACTACACTACACTACACGATTTGTTATTAGTACTGTGACGGAGCTTTATCGCGTTTTCACTATAATCCTCTTGGGGAATCTTTGGGGCCAGACTTGAGTTATTTCAATCCAATCCTCTCAAGGAGAAACCGCGATATGCAGATTAGTTAATAGATATATACTGGAACTTTTGCATTCGCGTGGGAGTAGAATAGTAAGAGAATAGTAGAATAGAATAGAAGGAGCCATAAAGCTGAGATGCTGATTGCCGTGAGCTATTGGTAAGATACTAAATATAGAAGTGTAATTACAGAACGGACTTTAGCGTTTTAAGGAATCTAAGGTAGATAAAGATTCTTAGGGTGGCTTCTTAATAAGATAGTGATTAGGATTTCAGGCGCTATTTACTTAGAATTTAGAATTACGTTGTATCACTCCTGATTGAATACTTATAGTAAGACTTGTTGTGTTGATCGATATATTTAGACAAGAATAAATTAGATTTATTATGGCGAATTTGGGTGATCAATTATTTCCTCCTACAAATCTAGGTCGCGTAGATGAAGAGATGATACCCCCGGGCCGGGTAATATCACAGTACGTTAAGAATAGAAAGTTTTAAAGAAGTATTGTACTGGCTGTTAAAATTTTTAATATTATTTGTTTATTAATAATATTAATTTGGTATCCAAGTGTCACTTATCCATTCATTATATTTAGTAACTGGAATATGTATTTACATTTTTTTACACAAGCTATCGAAGTCTAGGTCTATTGAAAATATATGCAGTCACGTTTCCTATTCTGCGATTAATTTGTTTCTCTCTCTCTCTATATATATATTCCGATTACGATGAGAAATATATTTCATTTAAATGCATTGTTTTGAAGGGCATTAAAATATTTGTAGATGTGTGAGAAATCTTGCAACCAAATTTGAATTAGCACTAAAAATTTAAGATCTGTTCTTGCTTAAATTTAGATTTTAAAGTCGAATCTGTTGATATATCGATAAGTTGTTCCCTCTCCCTTATTATAGGTATTTTTTTCTATTAGAAAATTATTTAGTTGTGAAAAACATTGTACTAACAAGTATAAAATTATTCCGTGGAACCTGGAATGCAAAAGATGGATTGTTCTCAATTCAGTAGGTACTACGTTGAAAGAAAAAATGTTTTTATAATCTCTTTTATTATATTGTAATATAAGTTCAAAAAGTGTTATACAAAGTAAAATTATGTACAAATAAAATTTTTTAGGTTTTAATAAGTGAGATATGTGGTTATGCAAACTTCATAGAGAGTGAGAATCCATTTTGCATGCACGTTTATTATTTTCTTTTCGATTTTTTATTGCGACTCGTGGAACCCTTGGATATGACTTGTGAAACCTCTGGGTTCGGTGGAAAACAGTTTGAAGACCAATGTTTTAGAGTAGAGGTTTCCAAACTTTTTTGTCTCATAGACCTCTTGCAATGTTTTTCGATTTGGGGTAGACCCCTTCTTACGTAATACTTAATATTTGCAAATATATCAACTTAAATGTCTTTTTGATAGCTGGTATAGAGCTATACTTTAAGGTATCCGACTACGTTCGGAACCACGATTTTAAAAAAGCGCATAAAGGGATAATTTTCATGATATTTAGTGTCACTTAGATTAGAATACATGTATAAAATTGTTTTAAAGACATTTTGACAGAAAAAAAAAGAATTATTTAAATACAATATTTTGTCAAAAAATTAACTTAGAATAACCTTTTTTCAAAACGTTCTCCTTTTATAAAAGATGCTTCAAGGATAATAAGATTTTGTGTGTGTGTGCTTATTTAAAGTAAAGACTTCTCCAGAGAGCCTGAACTAGAATTTTTGAAAAATTCACATTATTTTTAGAGTTACCATCAATTGAAATAATTATCGGCATTTCTTAAAATTTCTCCCCTCTCTGTTGTAGTAAAATACGGATAACTCCATTTCTAAACTATATATTTCAAAAATTCTAGTTCAGTCTCTGTACAGAGGTCTGAGCTATATACAGGCAAAATATTATAATAGAAGCATTTTTCATAAAAGGAGAATGTTTTGAAAATTAGTCCTTCTATGTCCATCTTTTCTCAAAATATTGTACTTAAATAATTTTTTATTGTAATGATATTCTTAAAACAATTTTACATACTTTTTCTAATCTAAGTGACACTAAATATCATAAATATTATCCATTTATACGCTTTTGAGTAAAATCACGGTTCCGAATGTAATTGGATACCTTAAAAATTTTTAATTTATAACTGTAGTGAAGTATAGTGTTTAAAACCTAAGATATGTTGTTAATTAATTAAAAAGAATCAATGCATGAAATAACTGCTACATAAAGTAACCGAGCAACAAGTAAATGTTTTTAATGGGAGGGATGAATCTGGTGCTTCCAAAATTGTTAATATCCGTTTCTAAACCTTACTTTAAGATCTTCTTAGTGCCTATTCCGATCAGTTCCTATTGTAATCTGACATTTGTTTTTCTTTCAAGGGGATCATATTAATTTATTGCCCACTGTGGTATTACCATAGTCAAAGCATTCTGAAACCTAGTGTCAAAATCTGAATAAAAGGCATTTAAATGTTAAACGTAGGTTAAAACGTCATTTTCCTGGCAGATAGTGTGTCTGACAAATTAGGAAAATTTGGGATGTCCAATGTTATACTCCTTAGTTTAATTATGGCAAGAAAGGCTGAAATGATCGTCCTTGTAACTGCAAATTATCCTCATTAAATTTAGTAAATAAATCTGTTAAACAGTTAAATATGGTTTCCACTTGATTAAATTTTCTTTTAGAATTAAAGTCACGATCTGGTTTAATGAGAACCACTATCGTAGACACCATTTACACTTCTTGGACCCCTAAATTATTTTTTCGCTGACGTGGACCTCTTGCCGAGCGTCATAGACCCCTGGAGGTCGATATAGACCAGGGGTACTCAAACTTTTTTTTTTCTGCTGGGTCGCATACATGTGTCAGTTATTTCAGACGGGCCGCAATATGAGGTTAAATGTGGGAGGGGAGGGAGAGAAATGCTTTAAGATCAAGATAACAGTAGAAATTTAAAATGTGGAAAATTGATAAAAATATTATAACTCCTGTTTTCCTTTTTTTAATTATTATTTTTATATTTTTTTATTTTTGTCTCTGACACTAAATTAGAAGCATTTAAGAAACACTCCTTCACAATTTCTGCATCAGTAAACGATTTCATATGATTACCAATAATATAACAAACTTAGGATGACTTTGTTACCGCTGTGATATTACCTCTGACAAAATACTTTTTTTGCTGTTGCAAAGATTATTCAAGAAATCCTATTTATCATCTCTTGAAAGAGATCTTCGAGGAAAAGTCATTGAATGAGATTCCTGTTTATTGGTAGTTTTTAAATACAGCACTTTCATGAAAAATCAAACAATTACTAATCCATATTTGTTTTTCACTTCAAAATAATCAACCTCCCAATCGTCTAGAAACAATATATTTCCTTCGAATATTTTTAGCTTGCAAGATATGAAAGATAGCTAAAAATTATTTCACCCGTAAAATTGTATACTCCATGTTGTCTGTTATCACTAACCGTAACCATTCCAAACAGAAAGAATATCAATTGACCCTACCAGACACCAACAGCAAAAAGGAAATTTTTCGATGTTTTTTTGATATCTTGGGACAAAATATTTCCCAACCAAATTTTAAGGGATGTTCTCAAATAAGTAAATTTCAAAGCAAAAGATTTAACTAACTAGATTTGCAAAAGCGAAATGGATAATATATGATATTTATATCACCTAGATTATAAATGTATATAAAATTTTAAATTTAATGTTAAAAATTATTTTTTGTTATATTGACAAAAAAAAAAAATAATACATTTTTAAATATCCTTAGAAAATGTTTATTATAATAATATTTTTCAGTTTTTAGACCTTTCCGTACAGAGGCTCAATTTTTGAAATGCACATTAAGTCGGTTTTTCCATGTTTTACAAAAACAGAAGGGAGACTTTTTTAAGAAAATACCGATAATTATTTAAAAATGGTTGTAACTCTGAAAATAATGTGAATTTTTAAAAAATCATAGTTGAGCCCTCTGATGGGGTTTTTCGAGCTATATAAAGGCAAAATATTAATCAATAGAAGCATTTTTTAACAAAGGAGAAAATTTTGAAAAAAGGTTCTTCTAAGTAATTTTTTGTCAAAATATTGTTTTAAAAATAATTTTTGTCATAATGTCCTTAAAACAATCTTATACATGTATTCTAATCTAAGTGACGCTAAATATCATGAAACGTATACATTTATGCGCTTTTTTAAAATCATGGTTCCGAACGTAGTCGGATACCTTAAAAAGGCTCGGTGGGCCGCAGGTTGAGTATCGCTGATATAGACCATTTTAGGAATCACTGTTTTAGAATAGAGAGAGAGTCAAAAGTATAAAAGAATTTCTACTTCACCAACTACCGCGCAACAGAAATTCCGTTTCCACCACATTGGTAATATCAACATGACGTCCATCAAGGCTTTTAATTTATCGAAGCAACCTAACAAAAAACAGAACTGGGAAAAAGACCGAAAGCAATTAGCAATGTCCTCTAAAGCAATTACTGAACTTAGCATCATTCAGTGAAAGCCTTTCATCTTCCCAAGGAAGCAGCCTTCGCAGATCATAACAACTATGACGAAGTGCCTCGGCTACCTTTAGTGCTATTTCGGGAAGGTGTGGCCACCGCCATGTTTCATCCTTTCAACACTGAACAAATGTCTTTGTTTTGGCGTGCATATTTATTTCGGGGGGCTTTCTCGTGGCGCCGCGAGGGAAAAAAAAGTTTTTCCTACCTGACAGGCCTTCAGTGATTTATACCGCTGCATGGTATGGTGTGTTGGGAAAGGGTTTCGTGGAAAATGGTTTGGTGTACAAGCGGGTATTGTTTGTTGTGATGTTTCTCCAGAGATATTGCTTCTGGAGTAGGGATTTTTTGTTTTGTTTTTGTCTTGGGTTATTCATTGGAGGTGTTGAACTTCGAATGGAATCTTTGTATAGGTGTGGTACAGGAAGCAATTCCGGAGCAGTGCACATACCTGTACGTGAGTTAATTAATTTAATTTAATTCTATGAACACCATTTTGAGAGGTAGTGATGATGTACTGGCGGGAAATTCTAAGGATTACTGGGCTTCAGTTATGCTCTGTAGAGGTATTTCAGTAAAAAAGAACACTTCTATAGAATGATTTTGAGTTGTCTTTAAACTTCTTTAATGGAAAATGAATAGTTATGAATGGATTCTTGAAAAAATTTCGAAAAAGGGTAGTTTGGGAAATATATAGTCTTTGAATTTGCAGAGATCTTTCAGTAAAAAAAAAATCTATGGAATAGTATATGGAGTTTTCTGTTTAAATTATTTAATGGATATTTTTAAGAACTTTCAAAGAATTCTGTAAAAAAAAGTTGTGGCCTAGGAAATTTTTTTTTCGAGGAAGAATGCATCTCTTTGTATGTGATTGTGAAATATCTGCAAGTTAATGAAAACTTGGGAACAAACCAGATGGTAGAAGGATTTTTTTTAAAAAAATTGTTCATCATGTACGACGTATATATTGCGTTATATTTGAATGAATCCTGTTTTTAGAATGACTTTTATCCCTAGATATTCGTAGAAAATATTTCACTTACAATGCAAGTTTTATATAGGGGTGTGAGATTGCGAAAAAGTTATCTGCTTTTGTTCTATTTATAAATAAAATTTAAGTGCTAAATTCCGTGCCGAATTTTGTGGCTGCGTTAGCCAAGTGGCTTTGGCCGCGAACTCGTGATTGGCATGTCACAGGTTCCAGCCCTAGACCGTGGCCGCGGTAGCCGAGTGGTATAGGTATCGGATCGGGGCATGCCTTGTCACGAGTTCAAGCCCAGTACCACTAAAGATCCGCCGTGTAGGGCAGCGATGCACGTTAAATCTGTCGAGAGCTGTAATGTCCTCCCGTTGGTGTGGATTGGTAGTTGGGAGAGGGGGGTGCCAGCTCAGGTGTCGTCCACGTCACTTGACCATGGTTCAAAATTACGTGGTCCGTCGCCAAAAGCCCTCGTGTAGCTGAACAGTGCGACGTTAATATTCAATCAATCAATCAATCGAGCCCTAGACCATTGAAGACCCGTTGTGTAGTGGGGTTGGTGCACGTTAAACCTGTCGAAGCTCTAAGTCCTCCCGTTGGAGTAGTGTGATTGTTTGGAAAGGAAGGGGGGGGCAGCTCGGTCATCCTCCTCGTCACTTGACCGTGGTTCAAAACTGTGAGGTCCACCATCAGCATCCCTCGTGTTGCTTTAGAGTGCGACGTTATCAAATGGACTCACCTGACCACTACTCAAAAATTTATTGCAATCGATGCATGCAGTCTTTGGTAACTAAAACTGTAACAATTTTTAAAAATTAAATTCATTACTGTTAAAAGCAATTTTTAAGAATTAAATTCATTATACTGTTAAAGTTATGCAGTCATTCATATTTTAAATTTTTGAAACATTTTTTATTTTTTTTATTTTTACTAAGTTTTACAAACATCTAAATTTCTGGCGCTGTTCTGGAATTCAATGTTTCTAAGTCAAGCTAAATTTCGAATTTATTCAATAATATGCGAGGGTGGTACCAAAAAAATGACCGCAATCGAACTGTTGCGCACATGCATTATAGTTATGAGTTGTGCTGTTAGGTGGTGTTAATTGGGGCGGGGTTCTCGCTACCGCGTTAGTGAGCTGGCGTCAGTCTCAGTTTAGTGCAGAGGTTCCCAAACATTTATGTCTCATAGACCCCTTGTCATGCTTTTAGGTTTGGGTAGACCCCTGCTTACCTAATATTGAATTTTTACAAATTTATCAACTTTATTGTCTTTTTAACAGCTAGTATGGAGCTACTTATATTAAAATAATTAAGTACACGCGGAGCACGTGCTCGTTAAATCAGTGGGTCCGAAAGTCTTGTGGGCTGAATCACGAGTGCAGGGAACTGGAGAGAATCCCTCCAATTCAGTTCCATGCCTAAATTGTGGAGGTGGAGATAGGTGGTGTCTCCATCTATCGTTCCTTCGGGAATTTCTCCGAGCTAAATCGTACTGTCACCTGTATGGTGCTCAAGGCTAAAAGCCAACGACAGGCGTACTTCTAGCCCATTGCCACGATGAATTTCGTGGGCCTCGATCTGACTATGTCAGGCAGGTGGCATGAGCAAAAACAACAACAAATAATTAAATTAGTAACGAAAGAGAAGTATATTGTTTAAAACTTAAAAAGCACGCGTTAATTAATCAGATTAAAATTTAATTCATACATATTATAACTTAACAGTAAACAAACGCTTTTAATGGGAGGGATGAATTTGTTGCTTCAATATCAAATTCTCAACATTAGGCATCAGTCTTGTCACGTTTAACCCTAAATCTCCTCTGTTAGTAGTGGCCAAGGTTTCCCTCCCCTCTTTTTCCCCCTGACATTCTTTCTTTCTTCTGTTTTGTTTTTCTGTCTGCAACCGCGCTGAAACTCCTCACTAGAAAAAAACAATTACAAATTTTCTCTCTTTAAAGTCAAAATTTCTTTTATCCGTTTCTGAACTTTATTTTAAGATCTTGGTTAGTGCCTATTCCGATCAGTTCCTATTATAATATGAAATCTTCAACGTGACCCTATGAACTGATTGTCCACTGTGGTATTACCGTAGTCAAAGCATTCTCAAACCTAGTTTCAAAATCTGAATAAAGGGCATTTAAATGCTGAATGTAGATTAAAACGTCCTCTCAGATTATGTGTGACAAGAGAAAATTCGCAACCTCCAATGTTATATTGCTTTAGCTTTAATTTTGGAAAGAAAAGCTGAAATGTTCCTTGATTTAATAAAATTTGTGCTTGTCACCTTATGACTGCCAATTAACCTAACTAAATTTAGTAAATAAATGTGTTTAATAGGTAAAATCTGGTTTCCACTTGATTTAATTTTCTTTTAAAATTAAAGTCACGATCTGGTTCAATGAGAGCCACTATCATAGACCCCCATTGACACCTCATGGACCCCCAAATTATTTTTTCTCTTATGTGGATCCCTTGCAAGTCATTATAGATCCCTGGGGGTCGAAATAGACCACTTTGGGTATCACTGGTTTAGTGAATGGTTTGTGGTGATTTGTAGTGTGCATTCTTGTTTCTACCCTTTGACAGTGAGAAGGCCGACCATAAAGAACAAAGCATGGGAGTGAAATTTTGATTTATGTTGAGAAAAATGCAAACTAAACAATTGGGGTTCTTAGACAAACCTTTAATGATGATGCTTTGGGAAAATCAAAGGTCTACGAATGATTCCCCAGTTTAAATCTGGCAACATATCACTGAAGACATACCACTTCCAGGACGCTCTTCAATAGGAAGAAATGACGTAAACATTGTCCAAATCAAATGTGTAATTAATGAAGATCTTCGTAAAACCATTAAGAGAGAATGAGAGAGAGAGAGAGAGAGAATGAGAGAGAGAGAATGAGAGAGAGAGAATGAGAGAGAGAGAATGAGAGAGAGAGAATGAGAGAGAGAATGAGAGAGAGAGAATGAGAGAGAGAAAGAGAGAGAGAGAATGAGAGAGAGAGAATGAGAGAGAGGAATGAGAGAGAGAGAATGAGAGAGAGAGAATGAGAGAGAGAGAATGAGAGTGTGTGAGAGAGAGAGTGTGAGAGAGAATGAGAGTGTGTGAGAGAGAGAGTGTGTGAGAGTGTGTGTGAAAGAGTGTGTGAGAGAGAATGTGTGTGTGTGAGAGAGAGACCAAATTTTTGAAAAAACGAGCGTATCATAGAGCAAGTTCACAACAATGCTCCTGCCCACACAACTTTTATGGCTCGACATTTTTGACAAACGACAACATGGCGCTTGTGCCTCATCCATCCTACTCATCTAATATGGTTCCGTTATGTTGTTGTGTCCATGGATGGAGAAAAAAACTGAAAGTAAAGCGATTTACAGTGATGAGGATAAAGTCAAAGAAAAACGTCGATTGGCTTTGAAAAATACAATGCCTCAAGAGTGCTAGAACTTTTTTGAGCAGTGACAAAATAGTTAGGAGTATTGTAACAGTGTCCATGGACAATACTTTCAAAGAGACTAATATAGAGTTCAATAAAAATGCAAAATTATAAAATAACAAAAATAAATTCAGGTTATCTTGGAGTACCTCCTTATATATTTTTTCCCGGACTTGGATGAAAATATTTGGCACATGGAACATATTAAAATATTCCAATATTTCAAAGTTTAGCAACCGTTTTGAATGGAATTGAAATAATAATTAAAGAAGTAAAAATTATATACGGAATAATAGCTGTTCATTGCGATATTAAACGTTTTAATCTAAAAATTACCAAGAAAGAAGTGAAATTAAGATGAAATTATTCGAAATTCGGGAAAAAAAAAAAAAGGGGTTTCAAATGTTCTTAAAAATTTAAATATTTCAATTTCTTTTCCGTCATTTCTTGGATGTTATTAAATAATTTTTAGAAATCTCAATGGATAGAAATATTTTTTGGGAAATTTATTTCCTTTCAATAAAAATTTCAATGAAACAATATTTCATTTTTATAATATATTGTATTTATTCCAATCTAATCCGCAATTTTTTTTTCTAATAATGCTGCTGAAAATGAGGTGCTGCTTAGAATCGGAGGCCAAAAAATTCGTTGGATGGGGAAAATTGAACATGATACTGACGGTTAGAGATATAACAGGTTCATGTATGTACTATAGTTTAATTTTTTAACACTGGTAAAATAAATTAAATATTCACTCCTTATTAGTTCTCGTTTCAATTTTTTTTTTATTTCGTAAATATTCGGTAATAGATAAACCATTTTTCATTATTTTTTATTTTTTTACAAACACTTATTGGGAATTTGGAGTAAGGCTTAGAATTGATCGCAGCTTAGATTCCAACAAATACAGTATCTTAGAAAGTTAAATTGATTATTGATGAAAACCAGGCACAAGAAAATACAGAAACTTTCTACTTTACATATTTAGAGATTATCGCTATACACTTCGCTATATCGGTGAAATTTTGTAACAATCATTACAAGTTATTCTCTACTCTCAAAACATTAAAAGTGAACGTCATTTTTATTTATGAACATGACTTCAATGAAAGTAATGAAGTTATTTCTAGAAAGCAATGAAGTGAATAAATCCAATTTTTATTGTAACCTTGGCACTCATCCGTTTGTTTGTCGCCAACCTACATGGATATTTTCGACAACTCAAGGTCACTGAATGACCTTTCTGCCTGACTTTTTGTAAAATTTGGTGGACTATTATGCTACCATTAGCTAACAGTGCAGTTTTTTATATCGCCGCGGCCCGGTCAACGTTTGATAATGGTACTGCGGTTCTCTGGAGGATGGGGGGAAGAGTTCGATTGTTTATATTTTAGATTGTTTTAGTTTAATAATTTTAATTTAAATGTATTTAAATATGCCTTCTAAATATAATATAATTAGACCAAAAAGTGAACATAAAGGGATTTAACATGGAATACAAAGTGATTTCCGTGGAAAGTGGCACAAACCCGAGATGAACACACCACAGAAAATAAAATGGAAATAATTTAATGTTCCTTGTGTGCCAAGCAGTGGCGCACACAAGGGGTCCTGGGGGTCCGGACCCCCCAAATCCCTTGAATTTTTTTCGATTGGTTATAATTCTAAGTATATAATACGTAAAATTTAATTAAATATTTGTTATTAATGAGTAATTTTATTAATTAATGCTAATTATTTATTAAATAATTAGTTTTACTGTGTTTTGTTCCTTAAAATCGACAAAATCAGAAATAGCATGATACAAAAATGGTGAACTTTCAACCCCGGATCCCCGCCTTGAAAAATTCCTGTGTGCACTACTGGTGCCAAGGTACCATTAGATCCACGAACCGGTGCCGGACCGGGGGCTGGAGACCACTGATTTTGCTGACTCCTGGAGCTTTTGTTTCGAACAAGATACAAATTTGCTTCCATGTGCTACTAGTTTAATAACCAGTTAAAATATTCTTAAAATGGAAATGATAATAAAATAAATATTTATGATTATGGGTAATGGCTTTATTTCGTTAGCGAGAAAAACGAAGTGCTAACAAACAAAACTGTTTATTCTAACAGTATCTACAAAAAAGGGACAACACACAATTGCATAAATACTATTCTAAGTTAAACATTTAAACGTGCGTCGTTGCCAAGAGGTTAAAAGATTCGACATCAGTATTCCTTCATGTCGTTTCCCTTCTCCTTCTCGGTTGTGTTTGAGGATCGCCGCTAGCCTCCCTGCGAAATGAGCTGAGTTACGTGTCAGGGCGCAAGCAGTGCTGCCCTCCCTGGGCCCTTCACATAAATTATAAGAATTGATATTTGACTATAGGTTGGTTTGGTTTCAAAGTATGCCAAGAAAGGATAAAAAGTTAAATTAAGAAGAAATAGTTTGAAAATTTGTATGAATGTACCTATGCGAAAAGATGTTCTATGGTGTGGTAATTAGGAGAAAAACAATTAAAAAATAATAATTTGAAATAATTTTTGCCAGAAAGGGGAGAATTTTCGAAAAAAATATAAAGATTTAGTTTTGGTTAGATGATTTTAGACTCAAAATAAAATTTTGCTATAATATAAATATCCAAGGACGAGGATTAGTGATAAATAAGTACTGAGTTGTGATTAGAACACAATGTACATTGTAACATTTCATTACCTTCTCTTTCTCTTCCCACACCGTCGAATCAATCCTATCCAAGGTTTTCCCGTCTTTCGCTTTATTTTGTGCAATGTCACTTTGACAATAAGTTACTATTTTTATAACTGTTGGTTTAAAGAAACTGTTAAAGGTACCTGATGATTTTCTTAAAATTGTAACTATTCGGTATGTTTGTGTTCTCTCCAGGGACGTTTTAAGGCATGAGATAACTGGGTCCAGGGCCTCGTCTCGTTCTCGACTCAGCCTTAATAAGATCATACTTAAACTCAAACTCAGTGGCGCAACAGCCCATGAGGGCCAAGGCCTACTGTGCCCATCTCAATATGTGACCTTTGGGCGCTGAGGTGCATGAGCATATTGTGATGGGCTCATCACGTTTTTTACTAAAATCTCCTCTTGGGTTCTTTGGGGCCAAAAAAAGGCAAATTCTTCCCAACCAAATTCAGAAGCGACACGTGAACATGCCAATTAGAAACCTTTTAAATAGCAGAAGTTTAACGTAAGCGGATGACCTATTGGGAAGTGATTATGCTAGTCTGGTATAAGCGCGTGAACTGAAGGAAGAGAAGAAAGCCGTCGTTAAGTGTGAAGCTGTCCGTGACAGAACAATCAAGTCAAGGTGGAACAATTTCACGCGAGATAATCTTAAGATATTGAGGATTCGAGAGGATTGCGATTAAACAAGAAATTAAGGTAGGATCATATTAGTATCTATTAGTAACTGTGGAGAGATTAGGAATAGACGGGAAAGTTAAATATAGTGGTTAAGATCGCGTTTATTTGGTAATACGTATTGTGTGTTTTCTCACCTCAGATCCTCTAAGTTATAATATAAACATTATCATTGTTAGTGTTTAAGTTAAGATCTTAATAAAGAGACATTTTAAGATCATGAGAGAGAGAGAGACAACGTCTGGTTCTTCATTCAATCCCACGCCTCTAGATCACGAAGTTAACTTAGGAGTGAGGTATAACCCACGGGGGAATACTTCACAATATATGCATATGTTCTGATCAGGTGGTTAGTCTGAAGCGAGACCCCCCCAGTGTTTAACGTCTCCAAGCAAGCTTGGTACTCATTTATCGACCGACTGCAGGAACGATAAAAGGCCGAGTCGACTTTGCCCAGCCCGAGGATAACACCTCGAACCAGTGGTGTGGAAGCGTGAAACGCCACCACTCGGCCAAATAAGATCATAATTCGAATAATTTCAACGGTCAAATGTTATTTTTGGTAGTATTCTCCGGAAACCTGGGAATTTCGGACGATATGTCAACTGGCTACAAGTGATGACCTTCGTCCAGGAACAGGCCTAGACTTACCACCATACACTATCGTTACTCATTCAGTCAAAAGCCGGCAGTCGGTCGAGCCTGTTTGTCCGATTGTAAGTCAGGCATATTTATTTGTTTCGGGTTGTTGTTTGTGTGAATATTTGACACCGTATGCTATGTACTGTCTACTTTTAAGGATCATAGGAGGGGCCTACAATTATGTGGAATCCCAGTTATTAGAACATTACAAAGTTACTAATGAATATTCTGTTTTGTTTATTTAATCGAATAAAATACCCTTTTGGCTACTACCTGGGTGATCCTTCACGCTACCATGTTATGAAGTAATTTAGATAGATCACGGCGCCACGATATATATATTGATGAAATAATGGCATTTAAACTATTATAAATGCTTACAATTCCAATTTTTTTATTTGGTGTCAATTTAAGATTGTTTTCCTTTAATCTCTGAAATTTGAAATGTTTTCCATCAACTATTTCAATACTAAAATATAAATTTTCTAGTGATAATTAACCCGGAACATTCTTTCGTTCAATCGAAATGAAACAATTTAAAGTAAATATCTCTACTCGTTAGCAATGCCTGCACAATTTCCCAACAAAGATAAACAGAATTCACTTCAGAGCAAACGCATTAAACTATTTTTGTGATCCAAACTTTCAGAGAAAAGTAACATTGATTAGTAAAAGAAAAGGAACATTAAAGAGTTACTCGACTATATTATGTGTCTTTTCTTCTATTTTGTCAGTACTTATATGCTTTTATTTCTGAAGAAGAATGTTCGAATGTTGGCAGATAAAAGTTAAACTTCCAGACAGAGTATCTTTAATGTGTCTTTTCTTTGGAATTAAAAATTTTATCGAATAGTTAGCGTTTTTAATGCTTTGAGTTCTGTTCCTTTTACTCTCAATTTTAGTAAAAGTTGTACTTATTTTCAGCAGGGTTTTAGAAAGTGAAAACTAGCGTGAAAGAAAAATGCTTATGTTAAGTACCTGATGACGTCTTGGTGTATTTTTTATAGCAGTGCTTGTTATACGGCTATTGTGTACCGTTAACTGATTTCTCGCTGGATAAGTAATTTTTTATAGATACTATTCCGTTCAAATGTGTTTTCTGCCATTTCGATTATTAGAAAGATAGGCATTTCCTGATTTGGAATCGATGCTATATAAGGTGTTGCCAAATTCGACCGACAAATTCAGAGAGGGGATGGTAGGCAGCATGGGAACGATTAATCACCATAGAACAGGGATGACGAACCAATGGCACGCGTGCCATTCGTGCACGCTACACAATATTTTGGGCATGCCAGCGATCAAAATGATTTGCGTTTTATTTCAAAATAACAAAGTTCACAATGAAGTATTACGAACAAACGCGAGTGATCGGTCGCTGTGCGGCGGGGAGCACACTCGTTTGTTATTGTCTTACCTTAGTTACGTCGTGTACAGCAATGGTTTATGATACAAAGTTTGTCTACGCATCGCATAGTTAATTTCATTGACACAACTGTATTTTAAAGTTTGTGTGATAATTACGATTTTTAAGTGTTATTTAACATGGCTAGTTCAACAAAAGAATAAAAAGGGCAAGATAGTAAGATTGTAATAGGGAATTTCAAATCTGGTGAATCTAGAACTATGGCATTATTAGTAAATGCGTCAAAATGGTGTATGTTTTATGTTCTGGAATAGTGGTATGCAGAGCATCGTCTCTAAAATGGCATTTTGAATCAAATCGCAAATCCTCTTGTCAAAAAAGTAGACCACATGAAAAATAATTAATTGCTTAAAAACTGATTGGCACACAGATAACTCCAATTGAGCATGCATTCTACTAAAAATAATATCTTATAATTCTAAGTTATTTTTCATCCAATCTGTAACAACAGAACTCACACTAATGTTACTTTAATTTGAATTACACGTATAACTAAAATATTTACAACTATACACTACAAAAGGTACTTTTTCGTTGTAAATAGAGATTTTTGTGTTCTTAGTATTTAGTTTTGTTATTTTCCCCTTTAACACAAGTCAAAATTATTTTGTGAGGTATTCGCCCGTGGGTGATACCTTACTCCTAAGTTATCTTCGTGACCTAGAGGTGTGGGAGTGAATGAAGAACCTGGCGTTGCCATGATATTAAAATGTCTTTATTAAGATCTTAACTTAAACACTAACAATGATAATAGTTATATTATAACTTAGCGGATCTGAGGTGAGAAAACACACAATACGTATTACCAAATAAGCGCGACTTTAATCACTTTCTTCCCGCGTATTCCTAATCACAACTTATACACAGTCCTAATAGATAACAGAATTATCCTACCTTAATCTCTTGTTTAAACACAATCCTCTCGGATCATAAATATCTTTTGTTTATCTCGCGTGGAACAGTATTCACCTTGATTTTGATCGCTCTGTCACGGATAGCTTCACACTCAATGACGGCTTTCTTCTCTTCCTTCAGTTCACGCTCTTAAACTCAGACTTGCGTAATCACTTCCCAATAGACAATCCGCTTACATTAAACTTCTGCTATTTAAAAGGTTTCCCATTTGCATATTCACGCTTCGCTTTTGGATTTGGATGGAAAGAGTTTGCCTTTTTCGGCCCCAAAGAACCCAAGAGGAGTTTTTAATAGAAAACATGATGAGTCAGTCACAATTTGATGGCGCGTCTATACCTCATTAAACACTTCTTTAGAGAAAATGGCACGTTGATCCGTAACGGTTCACCACCCCTGCCATAGAACATACATAATACATATATTATATATTTTCAAACACATATTTATTAAAATAAGAATTAGACAACGTAAAGTATAAGTATTACCCTTCATTATAGTTACATCGAAAGATAAAAATAATGTTAATACGAACCTTGTGCTCGCACCGTTTTATTTTCATATCGTAAAATCATCGGTATAATTTGTGGCTTTCGGCACGATTCTGAGCATTCAGTTGTTAAACATTTCTTTTTACGGACTCGAAATATTTTTCATACGAGGAAAGAATTTTTAAGGTATATAGAACAAAAAGCAGAATCAGAGTACAGTAAGACCCTGCTTAACGCTGTTTCGGTTTAACGCTCTTTTATTTGAATTGTAGTATTCCCCGAAATTACACACAGCGGTAGTCTTCCCGATATCCGAAGCAGTTTATCTGTGTTTTTTCTTTCCAGCGGTTTGATACGAACGTATTTTTATCGTTTAAAAAACACATTTGTTAACGTTATTGTAAGTATAAATTTATATAATATAACGATTGCTATAGTGACAAATATTATGATTTTTAGTTTTTATCATGGGTGATAGTAAAAAACACGAAAATAAAGCAGCAAAAAAAAAAGCAGGAGCAAATTTTGACAGGAGTTCAAAGGTGTTATGAATGCATTATCCACTTACCAACAACTTCTCACAGAGTGCAAAAAGAAAACGCAAATTACATTAGATGCCTTCTTGATAAAAAGGCGGAAAATTGGAAATACAGAAGATACTGTATGATTTGAAATGTAAACGCACGGACTTAGAATTTTATTTATATTTTTTTATATGTTTATTCATTTATTATCTTTCTATATTTGTAAAATACATTTTTGTTTTATTGTTATAAAACACATATAATAAATTTAATGGTAAAAGTACCTGGCCAATTTTCTACCCATCTTCCCTAACCCCATTATTTACATGATGAGATAACCTGTTTAACCCGTTTCAAATACGAAAGAAAAATTTATAACAAGAGCTATTAATAAGTTAATATTGTTATATGAATTTTGTGTTGCCGATTCTCTTCCCAGTTAACACTTTATAGTGGGTACTTGCACAAATAATTTCCATTATAAGCATGAAGAAACAGATTTATTCCATATTAAATTTGAGGAGAAAAATCATTTGGACTTAAGGAAAAACAGCCCAGCTTTATTGCTAATAAAGAAACACTTAAATTACTTTTTTGTTGTGTATTTAGGATTATTAGTCATTTTCGGTGAAATTCCTTGCAGTAAAATTAACTTCTATTGATTATTTATGATGGGTACTTACAGAATATTTAAAAAATTATTCTTGTAGTATTTTATTAGAATAATTTACTAAATTGATTTTTTTTTAACTTTTTAAATGTTCTCTTATGCGATTCCTACTTATGCGACAAAAATATTAAATAAATATTTAAATAATAAATATAAATTGCGTCTTATTTATAACTATTCTAATTTGACTGGACGAATTTTTCATTTAAATAATGTGTACTATTAATTTTAATTACTGCTACGAAAGTTCGAGTTCAAATTTAAATTCCTTTGTGTCTGCGTCACAATACTCAAAAATACACGTTTCTAATGAACTCTTATTCGAATGTAGCCTGTAAAATGGCCAAGGCAAACGTTTCGTAATTGTTCTTAATAGATTCCATTTCAAATATTAATATTAATGGTGTTGACAATTTTCGCTTTTCGGTTATAATTTTTAATTATGCATGGAATGTCACTTAGTGAAAATAGATTTTCGTAAAATTATTCATAATTTATATTTTTAAAAAATTATTAAGCTTTTCTTTAATTTTTGAAAATCGTCAATTCCTAAACAGTAATGGAATACCTAAAATGTAGTTTAGAACTGTAAATACAACAATATTATTTAAAAAATTTTATTTATAAAAAAAATTACTACATATAGTTAATCAGGTTTTTCAATTCCTACTATTAGCCTGCTACCTTGTCTATATATGTATATATTTATTTATATATATATTTATCTGTTCAAATTTCAATCGTTAATAAAGTATATCTCTATTTTATCCAAATCCAAGTCCAAATAAATTTCTTTTTTTAAACTTGTAGTGGATGATATTTTGATGTGTTAAATAATGTAACTGTTAAATGACAAAAGTTGGTTTGAGAATACTTTTTCTGAAGCCAAATGGGTGTGCATTGCTACAACAATGCACATGATCATGCCTTCCTTTTACAATTCCTACCATTAGTTCGCTGTCTCCTATATATATATATCAAAATAAAATTTTCAATCGTTAAAATACTCTTCTATTCATCCACACCCAAAAGTAGGAATTTATCTAACAATTTTTATATTACTTGTTTATACTGTCTGTTTTGAAATTATTATTGATATTGTAATGAACAACGACTACGATTCAAATATAAATTTAATCAAAATTTTCGGCGCTTTCCGCTTGCCGATGCAGGTGATAAAGTCACTAAAAGTGATACAACTACGCAGACGGAATACACTCTTGCTTGCACCCTATGTGACTGTAAGGCTGTGATAAAATAAATCTATATTAAAAACTAAAATAATCTCGTAAAATGAACCACTTATATATTTCCGTTGCCCGGAACTGTGATATGCATAATTGATAATGTTCATGATATTTAGTGTTATTAGACACATGTATAGTATGACAAAATATTTTAAAATACAATGAACTTAGAATAACCTTTTCAAATGCTCTCCTTTTATGAAATGCTTCTCATTATAACAATACTTTTCCTGTATTTAGCCTCAAACCCCCATACAGAGGCCTGACTATAATTTCAGAAAAAGTTCATTTTCAGAGTTACAAACCATTTGAAATAATTATCGGCACTTTTTAATTTCTCTCCTCTTGTTGTCGTAAAGTATGGATAAACCCACTTCAAGTTATATATTTCAAAAAATTCTCTAGTTGAAACTCTGTACAGAGATCTGAGCTTATATATACGCCAAGCAAAAATATTTTTATAATAGGCTTACTTTTTCACAAAAAGGAGAACGCTTTTGAAATGGGTTATTCTAAGTTAATTTTTTGCCGAAATATTGTATTTAAATAAATTTTTTTGTCAAAATGTCCTTAAAACAATTTTATACATGTATTCTAATCTAAGAGACACTAAATATCATAAATAGTATCCATTTATACGCTTTTGCAAAATCACGGTTCCGAACGTAGTCGGATACCTTAACCTAAACGGACTTGAAATACAGATTAAACCACTTGAAAAAGTTTAAAAGGAAACAGTCGAAGAGATAATATATGTCTCCTCTATAAAATCGTCAATACGGAAAGAAATTAAACTAGAAACTATCTTATATAATATTTGTGCTAATTCTTAGATTTTGAAAGGTTAAAGTGGTATTGTCTAGTTGATTTGATTTCCAAAGTCAACACTGGAAAGCTTCGCGAAAAGTTTTTTCCGTACAAATCTTGAATAGTTTAAAACCAAATGCATGTTCTTAGCTTAATAAAAACTTAGTTGAAGTTTATAGTTAACGCGGCTGTTGGTTCTGGAAAAAGATTTTGAGAAGAAAAAAAAAACATTTTTGTTGAAAACTTTTACCGTCTCAAGATTTTTCGGCAAAAAGAAATAAAAGTTAAGAAAAACATTTTTTTTCCCTTAAAAAAAAATTTTTTTTTGAGTATTTGGAAGAATAATGAAAATCAAAAATTCTTTTCATCTTGGCAAAACTGATTTTTCGTTCTTAAGATATGTGGGAATTATTTGTCTGGTCTTTGATATTAACCTTTTCGCCACGATAAACGGAAAGCATTTTGAGACGGGTGTGTCACATATGCATCCTCCTCAAATGCTACCGGCAGCCGAATGATACACTGATGAATCGCGGTTTGTACTAATTAATCTACAGGACTGGTCGTCCCCACGGGGAAAGGGTCATTGAACGGCCCACCACCTAATAAGGGAGTTCGAGTATCTATGAAAAGGCAAAACCAAAAAAAAAAAATCTTTACAGCCTGTTTTTGTCTTTGTTTTGATCAATAGCCTTAAGAAGCTCCATCTCTCATTTTAAGCGAATAACAGGGTTTTTTCTGAAGTCTTGCCATTGTGCTTGTAAAAAGATTCTTCTATAATAGAAATAATAATAATAATAAAAAAGAAAAAAAAAGAAAACCTCGAACCAAACTTACTGATTTTCTACCAAGTGATGTAATTTCAAAATTGGCTCGTGTCATAGGCTATTCCAAAGGCATTTCAAAGCCTCCTTTCTCGAATGCGAAACCACCTCTCTTTCATTTCACACCCCTCTTAAATTTCGCCTTCGCGGCTGGTATTTTTCGTATTTTGTTCATTCCCAGAAAGACAATCCTTTCGTGTTAAGTGAATTTTGTTTCATGTTAAGAGAAAAAATTAATGAAAATGTATAGTAGTTTGTCGGGACCGTTGCATTGTTGCTGTTGTCGTGTTTTTATCCTGGAATACATATGAAATACGAGTGGAAGAACAGAAACATACAATTCAAACAGAAGAATATAGACATTTATATGCTGGGATCATCATCATTTGTAATAACAAAATTGGTGCATTGCTTTCAGTTCAAGACAGGAATCCATTACAGGCAAAAGAGAGTTCGACTTCTTTCCCCTAAGAAGATACAACCATGCCTTACTCGAGATTCGAACCCTAACTCACTCGGTTACAAGTCGAGGGTCATATCCACCATACTGGCTGGGCTGCGACCGTTGTATTATTTCATGTTAACCGATATTTTGTCTTAAGAATTTTCACGTTAAACGTATTTCACTGTATGTAGTTACTAATAATCGATAATGGCCGCATGTCGCTTTTAAAAAGTTACATGGTATCGCATCATATAATTTCATTAGATGTGATTCATTACTAATGGCTTTGGTTTCAGGCGATTTTTAAAAATTATTACAGAAAAAGAAGTTCAAAGGAAAATGTCTCTAAAGAAAAATAAAAAAGAAGCAGCCCCTGCGTATAATTTAATAGAAAAATAGCTTCTTAAATTAAAATCGAGGCCGTAGACGGCTTCCTTTTTATTTTAGTTCTAAGTTCAAAGAGAATGTTTACTTACCTTCTCCTATATTATTACAAAGGAATTACTCTATAAGTATGTGCCTCCCAAGAGCTACTTTTCTAAAAATTTAAGCCACAAGTGATTATTTCTTACAATAAATATTTTTGTAGTTAGTACTTTGGTTCATTATAAATGTTATGTATGTTTCTTAATTGTTTTTTGTGTCATTTATATTATTTTAACCAGTTTGCACACACAAGCATATAAATAACCGCCGTTTGTTTCTAATCTTTTAAGTAGTAGTTTTTATGAGTTAATATAAAACAAAATTCTTAATGAGTTTCATGGAACAATTAGTGTTCTATAGAATGATTGTTTTAGAGAAATTGTTTTTTAATTAGATACAGTGAAACACGTTTAACGCGAAGATGCTTAAGACAGCCATCAGTTAACACTAGCCAATACATAACGGTACTGACAAATCAATATGTAAATTTTCATGCATTTCTTTAACACGAAACGAAAATCGCTCTCCACGAAATGGTTTCCCTTTTGGGAATGAACAAAATACGGAAAACATTAGCCACGCGGGTGAGATTTAAGAGGGGTGTGAAATTAAAGAGAGGCGGTTTCGCATTTTCTCTCAGAAAGAAGGATAACTTGGCTTTGAAATACCCTCAGAATAGCCTGTGACACGAGCCAATTTTGTTTATCTAAACTCACCCTTCACTCTTACAAATGTCACACAAAAACAAACTCATCTCTCATCAGATGGCTTTTGTGGCGAGTACATCGCAATGTCAGCAAAAATCAGTTAGTTTGTGTAACTCGCGTTTTTCCATTTTTTCCATTCCATTTTTACGATCACACACCGTAAAAGAGCCTAGGAGAGAAAGCAACTGCTATTTCAAAGGCAAAAGAGGAGCTTCTTAATGCTAAGAACAAAATATTAGGCGAAAGTATACCGTGAAGATTTTGTATTACATAAATTTTTATAAACTTCTTAATAAGTTTTTGGGAATATTTTTATATTGACTTTATTAATACATGCATATATGTGCATATCTATGTACAACAGTACTCTAACGATTTTGTATATTTTATTTTTTTTTTGTATATCCTTCAAATATGAATGAAATGAAAAAATACTTTCAGTCCTACAGTTTGCTAAAATGATTTTTCACCACCGTACACTTCCTATTCCATGTAAACCCCGCTGCCTGAACTGTTCTTGCGCCCACGTTAGCTACAGAAGCCAGCTAAGATCACGAACCGTACAGCGTGTCGCTGAGTTCGAGCCCTTGTGTCATTGAAGACCCGCCGTCTAGAGGAGGCTGATACACGATTTCAAAATCCTTCCAATGGTGCGGTGGGGTTGTTTGGAGAGGGGGATGCCAGCTCCGGCGTCGTCTTCATCAATTAATCGAGGTTCAAAATTAATATATAACGCTTTTTAAGTACTCTACATGTACAAATTGGTGATAAAGGCTCAGTTTTTGTAAAAAAACGAAATTATCTCTTATCTTGAAGCCAGCTTCAAAAAGTAAATATAATACATCAAAATTGAAAAATTTAGAATTTGTTCATTTACTATTTGTACAGAGCGGGCCCCATTTATGTAATTTTGTGTCAATTTTTCCCATTTTAGTAGTAATAATTTATTTTCTCTTTTTAATTTTAGCCTTTTTTTCTTAAAATGTACTAAATAAATATAAAAATCACAAAAAAATCTCCGTAACCGTATTTTTTTTAAAAAAAAAAAAAGTTGTCGCAAGTAGTCGGATTTATTAAAATTAAAATATTGAACTGACTGCGCCATATTTTGAACTAAAATAACGTTTTACAAATTTCTTTTTGGTTTTCCTGCAAAACTAAACATGTTGATAAAAATATTCAGATTTGTACATTTCAAAGAACAAAATGAAAATAGTTTCTTTTGGATTTAAAATGAGGAACGGTGGCACCCATTCCTGCCTGCTGTAATTTTCGCAGCGGCCTCTCAACTTCTGCGACTCCCCGGACATCCTTCCTGGGCGAAGTTGACAAAGCGTTTCTAATCTGAGAGAGAGGGGTTTCCCAGCCAGGTAAAGAAATTAATTGTTGTTTTCCCCTTTGCTCTTATGAGTGTTCAGAAGAAGAGCAGCGCCGGCGGAGCAGTCGATTACTTCGGACACAAGCGCAGCAAGAGAGAGACTGCAGAATGCATCTGTCCACCAGGTCAGTACACCCTCGTTTGTCACCCGGGGGGTAATTTCGTTAATTATTCTGTCTCGGTCCCTTTCCCTGTAATGCATTTTACTCGGCCTTCAGTTCAGTCCGTGAAAGGAATGGAGAATTCGCTGGTGTGTGTGTCATCTAGTGCGAGTAGATGCACTTTTGCTATGTATTACAAGATGCCATTTAGTTAATCTTTACAATATACGAGAGCGACCGTAAGTGGCAACGTTTCCTGTCTGACGTCGCCAAGCGTGCGCCAATCACGTACATTCTAAAGGTCTATGCCTGCATCTCAGTCGGCGTCCAGCCAATAGAAGCAAATACCTTAACGCTGACCGTTTTTTCGATATTCCAAAATTAAAACGTGTGCGCTGGGTAAATTGAAAATCCCGCCAGTTGTGAGATGCGTATCTGCAGGTTTTGCTGCTGGCAAAATACCTAAAAAACCTATGGAAATTTATCGGTATGTGTGAAATGAACGCAAACAACGTAATGAATGAAAGTTCAATCCGAAAAATGGTGCATTCAGTTTCAAAAATGGCCGAACTAATGCCCGCATAGATGAATTATTGAGAAGAGCGACGCCCCAGTATCACTGTCACTCGATGAACCAATGCCAAAGTTGATGAAAGATTCGCTGAGAAAACCGCCGTTTCACAACAACGGAGCTTTAGTTTTCCCACAAGTTCTTCACTGGCTTTATTGTTTGAAATTGTCACACAAAAAGCTTAGCTACCGCAAATTTTGTGCAAGATGGGTGCCGAATTTGCTTCTATATATATGTATATATATATATATATATATATATATATATATATATATATATATATATATATATGTTGTACCAATTATAAAGGTCAGCTTAGAGCAGCTTTGACATTCCTGGAGATACCTACGACAGGTATGTAATTAATTCTAAGATCAAATCGTAACTGGTGATGAGAGACGCGGGTGAGACACGTAAATGCGAGACAAAATTACAGAACTTACATGCAGTAGTCAGCAAGTTTCCTTAAAAGACAAGAAATGTTTGCAAACCTGCCACAAAGTAAAAGATTATGGCGGGACTGTGTTTTGGGATAGGCAAGTACATGCTTCTGATTGATTTTCTAGAACGTGGTGCCACAATACAAACTCTGAGCAACACAAAACTTTGCCAAATCTTTTAGAGAGAGCAGTTCAAAATAAATAAGATTAAGGAAAGTTGACGTCCAAAATTTTACTTTGCAATGATAAGTCTGACCACATGGCAAACTTCCCACTCAAGAACTTTAATTCATTCAAATGGGAGGTTTTCTCAATCCACCCTAAAGTCCTTCGATCTTGCACCTAGTGATTTTTCACTCTGTTTCCAAGCATAGAATGAAGAACTGGCTAACCACAGCGCCGCTTTGGATGACGACAAGGAGCCATGGGCGCGCGTCACTGAGTGGCTGAGATAGCAGGCGGCAGAATTCTATGAGAGAAAAGGAATTTCCTAGCTTGTCCATCGCTGTGTGATAAGTGCCTCAATTTGTTTGGTCACTATGTAGAAAAGTAGAATTTTAGTCGCTCTTTCTGGTGTATATGATAATTTTTTTTCTTGTACTTAGTTTCTTTTTAATCCCAAAACGTTCCTTACTTTCTGAATAGCCCTCGTAACTAGCCGTTAACTACCCGCTTAGTTGGAAATTTCATGATTTTTATGATAACATATTGTCATTAAGTTGTTATATAAGTTGTAGCGACCCAGAGATCGTGGATGGGGTAGGGTTCGAGGCAGTGGCGGTTTATCCACTGGGTGTTTGGGACGTACACCCAGGAACCGGAAGTGTGCGAAAGGGCCCGGATAAGCTGGACTTAAATCAGGTTTCTTGCTGGTTTTAAATTCCCTGATTTGCTGCGCGAAGAAGCGCTGCCCGTAGATGTTCTGGCAAGCTTCCAGCGCCCGAAATGAGCTTAAACCGGCACTGGTTCGATGAAGAAGCTTACAACATGATCTAGGAGGAAGAACATGATCTTAGCAAAAACTAATTTTATTCCTTTAACACTTTATGCAATGCACTTATATAAATAAACCTTGGGAGCAATAAGAAATCTTAAAACGCATTTTGATAACTAAATTATAGAAGGTACTTATCTCGCTTAAATCTGTTTTTATGATCCGGTTCGCAGCCGAATAGAAGCCTTCTCGTCTTTAGCTGCAAGTGTTGATGTGCCTTCCCGCTATTCCAGGTGGCTTCTCCTTCTACTATTAACTTAAGATGAGTGACCACTCACGCCCACAACTCTCTTTGGAAATCAGCTAAGCATGATCAGTGCTTTTTAACCATTATCTCACCCATACTCAACGACTGGCACTTAAATAGAAGTTGCATTTGTACGAATCAAGCCATCTCTACGGAAAGTGGTCAAAAGCTTCCTGCCTCTCTTCCCCCCACCGGCTGCCGCGCAGCCGGAGTGGTATAGGTACTGTGATCGTGGCTTCTGCCTTGTCACGATTTCGAGCCCAGTACCACCGAAGACCCGCCGTGTAGGGCAGCAATGCCAAATCTGCCGAGAGCTGAAACGTCTTCCTCATTGGTGGGTGTGATAGTTAGAGAGGAGGTGCCAGCCAGGTGTCGTCCGAGTCACTTGACCATGGTTCAACATGTGGTCCGTCGCCGAAAGCCCCGTGTAGAAATGAACAGCGACTTTAATATTCAATCAATCAATCCCCTTCTACCAACCTCACGAGAGGACTTGTGGCTCGACGGCTATTTAGTGTGACCCCCTGCCGCGAAGGCACTATACATTTACAAAAATCCATGCCTTCTCCGGTATTCGAATCTAGGCCCAACGGCACAGCAGCCAATGTCACTAACCACTATATCGGATGGGTGGCATGTTAATGTATAATTATAACTGAAACTGTATCCCAATAAATAGCTATAAGAGTAAAGGAAAAAAAAACCTCAACTGTAAAATAAATAAAAAGTTTCGTGTGTTGACATGAGAACAATTGCAAACATTTCCTATTTCCCAACAACAATCCCAAGTTATTTCCCATTGCTCAAAAAGTAAAATTTTAAATTCCAGAAATGAATGTTATTATTTAATAAATAGTATTTAATATTATATAGTTATAAAAGTTACATAAAAGAGTTATTTACGTTTATTTCTAAGCAAAACCCCACCCGAAATCAGTAACATAAACACACAAGCAAATGCTCAAAAATAAACATATTACAAAAATCAACATCTCCCAGTATGAGTTTAAACCTCTTCAACTGACTGCAATAATATGGGACTAAATACGTCGCCTCCCTCCCTAATACAGTAAAAAGTGAAATGCTTATTTGAAATTCCTGCCATCGCCTCCATGCCCGGAATTTCTGGAGAGAAGCTCCAGCGCACCGTGAAGACGTTCTGTTCTAAATTCTTTGGTAAGATAAATAGTGAAAGTCTTACGATTTGGGATTCGAAAGAGCCGAAAACTTTCCAACCCGATTGAGAGCGAGTCAATAATGCTGTTGTTGAATTCGTTGAGAAGAGAGTCGGAAGTGAAATTTTTTTTTATGGGATATAGTAAGTGATTTTTATACTTGGAAGTTTTGGATTTGCGTCTAGAGAACTGAGTAGAAGGTTTGGATTTATATATGATCGTTTAGTTTTTGTTGGATTTGCTTAGAGTTTGAATTAATATATAGATTTTTTTTAATCCAGTGAATGTATTTATTATGTAAAATTTTATGGAAAATGCTTCGAATTTGTGGATGGAACAATTCTGCTAATTTGTTTATTTTAATGAGAAAAGGTGACTATTCAATAAATAATCCTCTATTCAGCTTACTCTGCTCTCTATTTATTTACCTACCTATTCACTTTACACTATCTTTCTATTCACTTTCTCTCTCTATCTCACTTTTTCATACTACCACACTCTCTCTTATCTACTTCTGTTTCCTCATTCACTTACTCTCTCTCTATCTTACTTACCTTCTCTCATTCACTTACTTCTTTCACTTTCTTACTCTCTTTCACTTCACTCTCTCTCTCATTCCCACTTCTCCTCTCATTCATAATTTACTCTCCCCTTATCTTACTTCTACTTCCTCTTCCCTCATTCACTTACACTCTCTCTCATTCACTTACTACTCTCTCTCTCATTCACTTACTCTCTCTCATTCATTTACTCTCTCTCTCTCATTCATTTACTCTCTCTCTCATTCATTTACTCTCTCATTCACTTACACTCTCTCTCATTCACTTATCACTCTCATTCACTTACTCACTCTCTCATTCACTTACTCACTCTCATTCACTTACTCACTCTCTCATTCACTTACTCACTCTTTCATCACTCTATCTCATTACTTTCTCTCATCCACTTACTCTCTCTCATTCACTTTACTTTCCCCTCCTCTCATTCCATTTAATCTCATTTATTCCACTCTCTTGCAGGTGATTCATTCACTCACTCACTACTTCCCCTACTCTATTCACTCCAACTTTCACCACTCACCCCTCTTCATCCACATCCACCCACTTCCATTCCACCACCTCCATTCATTCCTCCACTCTCTCACTCACCATTCACCCACCTCCTCACCTCCACTCATTCACCCACCTCCCTCACCTTCCACATTCACCCACTCTCTCACTCACTCATTCACCCACTCTCTCACCACTATCTCCACCCACTCTCAACACCTACCCACTCTCTCATCACCTTCAAGTCTTCACCCACCTTACCTCACCCACCTCTCACTCTCAACACCCACTCTCTCACTCAACCCACCTCCACTCCACTCTCACTCCACCCACCTCCCTACACCTACCTAATATCCTCATTTATCTCATTTCTCATGCGCCTACTCTGCTCTCTCGTACACTCTCTTCTTCCAACCTCATTCACTCTCTCATTCACTCACTCTCTGTTATTCACTCACTCGCTCGCTCTCTACACTTTTCCAACCTCATTCCCTCTCATTCACCACTCACTTCTTTCTCACCATTGACTCCATTCCCTACCAAGAGATCTCTCAAACTATTGTGACATACAGGACTTAAAACGGCACGCTTCTTTCTTTTGTTGACTGTGAGGATCTCAGAGAACAGGTTTTGCGGAAATCGACACCCGAGGAGGGTGGAGGGCTGCAGTAGCATTTAAAACAAAAACTACCAGTTTTGAACTATTAGACTTTCAGACTAGAAATTTTGCCTGTATTTTTCTTTTATTCAGTAGAGATCCATGAAGAGTGAGTTTTGGGGTAATCGACACGAAAGGAGTGGCGAGTTACATGGGCGTTATAGATAAAAGATTTTTTTGCAAACCTACTGACCTGAAATTTGGCAAGCATCATTACTTTGTTGCATAGATCCACTAAAACTTTTTTACAAAATCTTACTTCCCAAGGAGATTGAGAGAGGCTTTGTAGATAAAAATTCTCATTAAACCTTCAGAATAGAAATTTGGCTATCGTGTTTCTTTTGTTAATATGACATTCGTGCAGAAAGAGTTTTGCCAAAAATCACTCCCAAGGGAAGTTGTGAAGATGTCACAGATTAAGAAACTACCATTTTTGATCTATTGTACCTGCAGACTTGAAATTTGGTAAGCATGCTTCTTTTATTGAGAAGAATTGCTAAAAATGTTTTTTAGGGAGAAATAGACTTTGAAGGGAGGGATATTGCGGTTTTAAAGATAAATATACTTTTCTGTTGAGAGGTGAGGGGTATAAAAAAGAAAACTTTTCGATACAATCGAAAGCTTAATACTAAGATTTTGATATCGTTAACTTATATATATTTCTAATGGGGTTTGGATTGGTGTTTTACCATTGTACATCTAGTACATTCCCTGAGGCTGTTATCTCTTTTTAGTGCGGCACCATATAGGCGGATACCAATCGCCGTAGGTACCTGGATGCCGTTTCCTCCCTAGAGAGTCTCGCATTTTGACGATGCAACTCAAATACTAGATTAAAAAATATATATAATCATATAAGTCTTGAAATACCTAAAATAAAGGCATAAATAGAGCAGCAATGGCTTGAAATTTACTGCCGTGATGCATGGAATAAGGAGGCTCAGTTTAAATTCGAATGAATATTAAATTAAATCGGTTTTTTCTAAGACCTCGCGTTGCGTGACTAAAAGAATAAATTACAATGCACCTCTGAAGCACCTTTAATTGAATGTCATGGTATAACTGGTGTGAAAGTATATTTGGTTAATGAAATAAAAATTTAAAATGTATAATAATGTAATAATTTAAATGTTCGACATTTTAATGATGAAAACTAAAGTTACAGCTTTAAAAATGAAAACTCGCCGAATTATATTATTTTAAAATGATTTAGTGCACGTAAGCAGGTGTTCTATTTGGAACGAGCATTATTTTAAAATTGTTTTAAATGAATTATATATGGTGCAATCTCTGTCTGTGTTTAATCTTTTGTGTGTATATATAAACAAATATTGTGTGTATATTGTTCAAGTATCAGGTTTTGTCATTATAATGTATGTTTATTGGTATTATTTCTGAAAAAAATTAACGATTTTAGATTTTAAAATCTAGAATTATATTTAAAAATGATGGATTGTGAAAATGTTTACGAATTTTTAAAAAGCGATGGCATAATACGTTTAAGAGTACAATTTATCTATTTGTAATAAATGTTTTCAATGGTTCAATGTTTTCTATTTGTAATAAATGTTTTCGTATTCTAAAAATGTTCTGAGTTAGAATTTATGAAATTTTTAGAATAATTTTGCAAATGTATTATTGAATATATATGCAATTAATTTAATTAAAATGTTGAATTTAAGTATTTTTCAAAAATTTGTGTGTATTGCGATTAGGTTAAAAAAGCTTAATATAAACCCGTTTGAAAAATACGAATTTTTAATTATAAATATGAAATATATCTCTTAAGGTAGCGACTATATTTACGATAACTTTTTTTTAAAAAAAATAGAGATATGGAGATTTTTGTTGTTTTTTTAGATTTATTTAGTACATTTTAAGAAAAATATGCCAAACTTAAGAAGAGAAAAAGAAATTGCTATTACTAAAATGGGGAAAAAATGGGTAAAAATTTACAAAAAATTACATAAACGAGATCCGTTCTGTACAAAAAGCATATCAACAATTTTTCAATTTTGATGTGTTGATTTGCTATTTATTTTTTAAATGACTTTTTCAGTATAAGAGTTATTTGAATTTTTACAAAAAACTGGAGCACTTTATCTAAGTTATATGAAATTGCTTAAAAAAAGAGGGATTATATTAACATAAAAGACTGTAAATTTGTAATAAAACAGTGATTGCTAAATCTGAAGGTTAAAACACTTCTACTATTATACAGAATATATACAAAAATTTCAGTTCATTATTTTCTAAAACTTTTGTTGGGCCTGCTGGTCCCTGTTTTAGCATTTAAAACACATTTCCTGAGTAAATAATGCATTTCTGCAAAGTGTGACATCTTGCTTCAACTTATCTAACAGCTACGTAATTTGGTACAATTTTTTCATGTAATTTTTTAATCACTTCACTGAAAATTAAGGGATATACATAAACAAAAATACCTAACTTTGGGAAATTTAATCCGTTAGATCTAATTAATTAAAGATATCTTCAACTTCTGTAAAATTAATTATAATGCACTGTTCATAATTTAAAATAAATAGTGAAATCGTTTTCTAAGGTCTTCATTAACATACAAAAATAAATAAATAAATAAGACACTTACCTTTTGACATGAACTATTTTTTCGGAACAAAAATGACAGTCTTCGCAATCCGCTGAAAACGCCGTCTGAAAACCTCACCCCTCATATATAAAACTATTCTCCTTCCCCTAAAATACCACTATAAACCAGTGCCGCTATATATATCTTGGAAGAACGAACTGAAAAAAATATTTCTGCTAAGTATCGTCAGAGTATTCGTAAAAATGGCTGTTCTATGTTATTTTAAAGTGAGTGGTACTTATAAGTACCGTCGGTAGATAAATTGTTAAAGTAATAGCATGTGCTTTTACTAAAAGCCATGTAGTTTTTGTTCTAGTGAATGAGAAATAATGAACTTGGTATTTTTTAAAAAGCTAATAAGATGGTCTATAAAATAACTGTAAAAATCAATTTTGGCAAAATTCTACCTTAGGTAGTCGGGATACCTGAATCAAGTGTCTTAAAATAAACAAATTATTTAAAACGGCGAAATAACTTTATGTAACGGAAAATTTCCCCATGAAAGCATATAATGATTACCAAACTTTCCTTTTAAAATAATTTAGTCCCGAAGTCAAGTCAGAGAGAAAATTCCGCCATTCCACAATTATCTAAAATGAAAATCATACCGTGGAAAAGCAGTTTCAAATCAAAAGCTTTTAATGAATTTATAATCCATTAACCGCGTCACTTAGCATTGGAGATCTCAGTTGAACAGATTGGTAATTGGAATTAGAAAGTGCACTAGATATTTATCAATTAGCGTATTATTTATGGCGAATATTGAATCCTGCCCTAAAGGCCATTTGTTGTCGATACAGTTTTAATTTAAAATGCAGATTTCTATTCCAGAGCGTATGAAATAGCAGAGGGATAGATAGTTTGGTGAATAATTATTGATTCTCGAGATAATGACATGATTTATTTTCAATGTTAAATTCGATTAACCTTTTTGGGATATGGTAGCTATTAATACTAATGAATGTGTATATTGTGTTATTAATTGACTTGTGATGTTAATAATGTAAACGGAAATCTTAATCAATGTTTGGGAGGCAATTGAATTCAAGGTGTAATAACGCAGACTTAATAGTTTTGGGTTTTTCCGGAATTTTTAATAAATGGATATACATCGCATCAATTAGTTAAAAAAATTACGATAGAAATGAAAAATGACATTATTAATTTTTAATAGAAAAAAGTGATTTAAAATTATGTAAAATTATATATTTAACGTTGAACTCAGGGTGCAAATACAGCCCATGAAAAGCTGTAAGACCTACTGTACCTATTCCACCCTTATTACGATCTTAGACGCTCGGGTGTATGTGCAGGATATGTTTTGGTCAAGTGGATCAGTTTGATATTAGAAACTCCCCAGTGTCTGGTTCTAAGCAATCTTGGTAATTCACCATCGATCCACTGAAGGAATGAAAGGCTAAGCTGACCTTGTCCGCCTGGATTTAGAACCCCTTGACCTATGGCGTGGAAGCGCTGATACACCTACCACTATATCTAACAGCTTTTCATATTTAATAGATGTGTGAAATTGCATTTTAAGGTTTACCGTGAGAGAAATATACATGCAACTTCATTATTCTTTTGTGAGGACTGCTGATTTTTGTTTAAGGTAATCCGACTACGCTCGGAACTGCGGATTTAAAAAAAAGCGCAAATGGATAATTACTAAGGTTTAAAGTCACTTAGATGAATACATGTATAAAATTGTTTTAAGGGACATTTGACAAAAACAATTATTTAAATATAATATTTCGGCAAAAATTAACTTAGAATAATTTTTCCCAACAAGTTTTCCCTTTTGTAGAAAAATGTTTCTAATTATAATAATATTTTGCCTGTCTATAGCCTGCTAGACCTCCGTACAGAGGCTCAACTTAGAATTTTGAAATATATATATTAGAAGGGTTTATCCATGTTTTACGACAACAGAGGGAGCAATTTCTTAAGAAAAAAAAACGCCAATAATTATTTAAATTGCGGTAACTGAAAATGTGAATTTTTAAAAATTTGAAGTTGAGCCTCTGTAGAGAGGTCTGAGAGCTTATATACAGGCAAAATATTGTTATAATAGAAGCCATTTTTCACAAAGGAGAATACTTTTGAAAAAAATTATTCTACAATTTTGCCGAATATTGTATTTAAATAATTGTTTTTTGTCAAAATGTCCTTAAAACAATTTTATACATGTATTTTAATCTAAGTGACACTAAAAATCATGACAATTATCCATTTATGCGCTTTTTTAAGTCACGGTTCCGAACGTAGTCGGATACCTTAAGTAAAGAAAAGCAAATACGAAAGAAAATTTATAACAAGAGTTATTAATAAGTTAATATTGTTATATGAATTTTGTGTTGCCGATTCTCTTCCCAGTTAACACTTTATAGTGGGTACTTGCACAAATAATTTCCATTATAAGCATGAAAAAAACAGATTTATTCCATATTAAATTTGAGGAGAAAAATCATTTGGACTTAAGGAAAAACAGCCCAGCTTTATTGCTAATAAAGAAACACTTAAATTACTTTTTTATTGTGTATTTAGAATTATTAGTCATTTTCGTGTGACTCCTTGCAGTAAAATGGAATCCTTGATTATTTACATGGGTACTTACAGAATATTTAAAAAATTATTCTTGTAGTATTTTATTAGAATAATTTACTAAATTGATTTTTTTTAACTTTTTAAATGTTCTCTTATGCGATCTCTATACACAAAATATTAAATAAATATTTAAATAATAAATATAAATTGGTCTTATTTATAACTACTCTAATTTGACTGGACGAATTTTTCTATTTGGGCCACGTGTACTATTAATTTTAATTACTGCTACGAAAGTTCGAGTTCAAATTTAAATTCCTTTGTGTCTGCGTCACAATACTCAAAAATACACGTTTCTAATGAACTCTTATTCGAATGTAGCCTGTAAAATGGCCAAGGCAAACGTTTCGTAATTGTTCTTAATAGATTCCATTTCAAATATTAATATTAATGTGTTGACAATTTTCGCTTTTCGGTTATAATTTTTAATTATGCATGGAATGTCACTTAGTGAAAATAGATTTTCGTAAAATTATTCATAATTTATATTTTTAAAAAATTATTAAGCTTTTCTTTAATTTTTGAAAATCGTCAATTCCTAAACAGTAATGGAATACCTAAAATGTAGTTTAGGAACTGTAAATAAATAAATATTATTTAAAAATTTTATTTTATAAAAAAATTACTACATATAGCTAATCAGGTTTTTCAATTCCTACTATTAGCCTGCTACCTTGTCTATATATGTATATATTTATTTATATATATATTTATCTGTTCAAATTTCAATCGTTAATAAAGTATATCTCTATTTTATCCAAATCCAAGTCCAAATAAATTTCTTTTTTTAAACTTGTAGTGGATGATATTTTGATGTGTTAAATAATGTAACTGTTAAATGACAAAAGTTGGTTTGAGAATACTTTTTCTGAAGCCAAATGGGTGTGCATTGCTACAACAATGCACATGATCATGCCTTCCTTTTACAATTCCTACCATTAGTTCGCTGTCTCCTATATATATATATCAAAATAAAATTTTCAATCGTTAAAATACTCTTCTATTCATCCACACCCAAAAGTAGGAATTTATCTAACAATTTTTATATTACTTGTTTATACTGTCTGTTTTGAAATTATTGGATATTGTAATGAACAACGACTACGATTCAAATATAAATTTAATCAAATTTTCGGTGCTTTTCCGTTTTGTCGATGCGGTGATAAAGTCACTAAAAGTGATACAACTGATGCAGACGGAATATTCCCCGGTAACTCTTTTACCATCACATTTTCAAAACAAGGAATGGTCTTTTTATCAGTAATGTCTTTTTCATTATACAACAAAAATGGACGAAAAGCAAATGAGAACTAACATTTATCGCCCTTTTTTAATGTGAATGGTGTGTGTTGTCGCCAATAAAGCCTGCTTGGCGAGATTTGTGCCGGCAAAACGGAAAAGAGCCAACTTTTGTTAATAAAATGTCATATATGTGTAAGGTTAATTAAATTTAAGAGCACATTAGGAACGCTACGTGGCGTTAATGTTTTGTTTTGCGATTTTTAACTTGAGTTTGCTTTTTTGAGAAATAGCTAAAATCCTAATTCTTTTACCCAATATCGCGATAAGAATTTAATTATCATTAAATTGCACTTAGAATAAACCACAATGACTGATATTATCAAAATATGTTTGGACATTATTGACGAAATTATTTATATTTGCGATTAAATAGTAAAAAAATATCCATTATGAGAATATCCTACGAGAAACCTTATCAAATTATGAGACTTATCTCTCTTAATAAAAGGTTTCCGTGATGGTCTAATAAATTTATTACACGTACTTTCGCAACAATGACAGCATTCAAGATAAACTCGCCAACTTGGCAAACCCGATTTCGCAATGTATCGTATGTGCTGAAAGGGCAACCACATGCCTTGGTTCAAAAAATGTCGCCAATACGGTTGCGAGAGTACATTATTGCAAGTTCTCGTAGAAAAATATCGCAAAGATTGCCTAGACTGAAATCGTTACGTGAGAAGAAATGCGTCGTCTCATACGAAGACTTATTGCCAATCAAGGGAACTAAATACCAACTTGCCAGGAAGCTGCAGGTTTATTAAAATCTGAGAACTTTATAAATGAAGTGTTGGACAATGCAGCTTCAGAGATGAATTTAACTGGAAGAAGGAAAAAATAAAAAATAAATAGAACTACATAATACATACACATGTATAAATGACAGTTTTACAATTTGAATATGAGTAGATAAACAGTTGTGTACTTTGTACAATGGAGGTGGTCCTACGTTAAGCGGACAGGAGGTACTCTCCTAGTTTTCTTAAAAAAATATTTATTGCCCAAAATATGTGTTACTAAAGATTCAAAGTGTAAGTAAGTTCTTATATATTTTTTAATCTATAACTGATTATGATATAATAAGAATCTACGGTAATGTAGTAATAAATGATATTAAAATAAATTTTAATGATTAAACGATTGCGCAGTATATCTATTGAAATTTTTTACATAAACCATCTATTACTTCTCAATCGATGTGAAATAATCGATTATCGCGATGTGCATATCTCGTACGTATTATATTTTCGGTGTAATTTCATCGGAAATATTTTAATCGAATAAAGACATGTTCTAATAAAAAAGTGGTTTAATTATCGCACAAATTAATATTCTTTCTTTCGAAGTCTTATTCTTTCAATCTTTAGTATGATGCCAGGGTCTTCGAACAATATCAAACCATTCTTATCGTTCGCGAGTTATTGGCCTCGTCCACCCTTTCAGATCGAACGCCCCGCCGTTCCTTTTGTTCCAGAAAAACCCTATCTCCTTTTCGGAGGAAAAACTTCTGAGACCCCCTATTCATATGTAATGACGTAATAAATATTTCAAATTTTCTTCCTCCATGGAACATTGAAACTGAATCTTCATTCTTTCTTGCCGTTCTCTCCTCGAAAGGGATGGACGTCCACGATGCGTTCCAATTGTTCGAAACAACCCTCTCCTCCAGTTCACGTGCACTAACCCAAATGCATTTCTGAATTTTTTTTCGTTTTTTTAGAAGGGAGTGAAGAGAGAAGACCACCCCTTTAAAAAATCGGCTTCATTTGCATGCCCTGTACCTAATTTCTTTCCACCCCTTTTTTATATTTTCAAGCCAGTGATATTTTTTCTTCTTCGAAGGGTGTAGTCTGTTTAAGAAAAATATTGAAGTTTCCTTTTTTTTCTTTTTTTTTCTCCTCCCCATCCCTTTTTTTCAAGGGATTCTTAGGTAGGGGTGCATTTAAGGGGGTGGTTTGGATTCTTCGCACGCTTCCTGTCCTGTTGAGGAGTGGGGTAGAATGTATAATTCGCAGCCATGTTGATTATATGTACCCAAACGCGGAGGTGTGTCGCCCAAACGATTGCGTGCGTCGAACGTGATGGATCAGACGATTTTTTTTTCCCTTTAGTTTTGATTCTGAAAATGTATTTCTATTTAATTATCAACTGTGGGGGTAATTATTTTCACATTTAAAACTGCTCATACCTAATGTTAAATAACATGTGGTTCAAACTTTGAGTACTCTTCCTTCCCAGATATTTAGTTTTATTGTATAATTGACGTGTATATGACATTATTTTTTATTGGCATAAATCAATATCAAAAGCTGAATTGGGTCATGGTCGCGACCATTAGTTTTTAATGAATCATGGGTTCCAGTCCTGGTACCACTAAAGAACCATCATGTAGATGGTTGACTCATATTAAATCGATTGTGGTTTAAAAACCTCATATTGCCGTTGTATGGAAGTTTGGAGAGTGGGGTGCTTTCTCAGATGCCGTCCATTATGGAGGATCAAAATTATGAGGTCTGTTGGCTGTAGCACTCCTATCACTTCTAGGTAATAAGTGTTTGTTAACGTCGCACTAGGACTATTGGCGAAGGACCTCGTAATTTTGAACCAAGGTCAAGTGACGAAGAGGGCACCTCAGCTGGCATCCTCCAAACTACCACACCACGATAATGGGAGGACGCTTCAACCACGACACATTTAATGGGTAGCAACCCCTCTACACAATGTGTGATCAGTGGCACTAAGCTCGAACTCGTGACACGCCGGCCACGAGCTCGTGACCATAACCACCAGGCTACGGCAGCACTCGTGTCGCTTTGATGAACAATGTTAAGAAACAATCACATTCAAGTAAAATCAGCCACCTGTCCGGTTTAGGGCTTAGTGACGATGACTGCTGTGCCGTTGGGTTCGAATCCCGAAAAGGCATGGAATGTTTGTAAATGTATAGTGCCTTCGAGGCATAGGAATATTCTAAATAGCCGTCGAGCCGCAAGTCCTCTCGTTTGTTGGTGGAAGGGGAAGAGAGGTGGGAGGCCCTTGACCACCCTATGGTGTTCCCTAAAGAACCGAACGAAATCACTCTATCTATATGGTGCTTCAAAGCTACGGATAATGATAGACGTAAATGTAGCCCTTTGCCACGATGAATTTCGCGGGCTTGATTGAAGGTTACTGTCGATCAGGTGGCAAAAGAAACAACAAGTAAAATTAATAATAAAGTATAAGATTATACAATGAGAGAAAAAATTAAATTTGAAGCGAACCTCACAACTTTACAACGTAATAAACTATACATTTTTCTTCGCGTATTTCGTAAAAATAAATTGAGCATCCACAGAATGGAAAAACGGCATGTTATAAATTAAATAGAATATAGAATACATTATTTGATCCCAGCCTTAGTAATATATGCGCTTAAGTTTGAAGTCATCTTGCACACGGTTAATTTGTAATGATGTAATTATCAGAAACACATTGAATTATTAATATTTTCATATAATCCTGCTTCTAAGTACTGGCGTAGCTAGTCTTGAGGGGGGCCTGTATCAAAAATTCCTTGTGGGCCCGTTTTTTGGGCCTCTTAACATATAACGATGTTTTGCTTACACATGTTGGGGCCTCTATAGCTTGGGAGCCTCTATAGCTATTTTTAAAAATCACTGGAAGGGTCTACTTTTGTATAGGGGCCCAGGGCCTCAAAAAATCTCAGATTTCTCTGGGCCCAGGGCCTCACAAAGTCTTAAGACATCCCTGCGTGTCACTACAAAGAGAATAAAAATAAAAGCCTCACGCCTAACAATTCTCAGATATTTGTGTTTATGTTGTGACATCGAGTTGACGTGTCTTGAGTTCGAATCCAGGTGCTACTGAAGACTCTCCTTGTAGAGGACTGATGTATGTTTCATCTGTCGAGGCTCAAAGTCTTGCTTCTTGGCATAATGAGAAAATTTTGAGAGTGATGTCCCAGCTTAGATATCATACTTGTCACAATTGGCCGTGGTTCAAGGTTTGTTGCCAATAGCCAAAGCATTGTTTGGAGTGGGGTGTCAATAAAAAAATCGATTCATTTATGTTTTATATAATGCCTATCTTTTTAGTTGAGGTTTGGAAGGTACTTGTAGGTGGATATAATTCGCCAACAGCAGTTTAAAAGAAATAGTATGAATTTAGAATACAGAATTTATAGACATTCTGTATTCTATAAATTCAGAGAATGCGAATATGAAATAATCTGTAGATTCTAAATAATCTTGAAGCACTTTTTTCTTTATCAATATTAATGAAAATCAAATAATACAGACCTCTCACTGCTGATATGGATCATTTTAAAGATTAACCAATATAAATGAATAATTACTGCGTTATTTGAGATATTCTGTACTTATTTCGCGCCATTTCTAAAAAATTAAAATGAACCCCAGTTACTTTCAGACAGACACACGTAGTAACTTTTAAGTAAAATCTAAGGAACAAAAAGAGAGAAAACGTTTGAAAACTACTATTAGAAAGATCGTTCGTCTGGAAAATTCTAAGTTGAGCAGTTATCCCCATTATGGAGATATTCATATACAGTGAAAATCGTTTGACACGAAGTTGAGGGCCCTGAAATAATTTTTCGTGGTAAAAAAAATTACGTGTTAAAGGATATTGCAAAAAAAAACAAACATGTTTATAAAATTAAGTTGATTAGAATACATTTTCTTTACATAGATGTTTGTGTGTATTGCATGTATTTAACAAAAACCAATGAAACAAAAACATTCTCAAAAACGCGTAATCAAATTTAATACAAAGTTTTCAGGGTTTTTTAAAAAACAAAACATTTATTGAGTTTTTGGAAAATAATCTGATATTTTTCTTTGGATTGTCCTTTTTACATCAAATTGTCAACACAATTGTTCGATATTGCCCAGACATTTTATTTTTTTCATTTCACCATTGGAATGCGCGTCTAAATATATAACTGCGCTTACTTTTCATGATGTTCCTCTATTCGGATGACGTGGGAACAGGAGCTGCGTTATTCATTTCATTTTCATCGTCTGAATCTGCATCAATGATATTTTTTCAGCTTTGAACAAACTCCAAAATGTCTTGTTCTGCCATAATTGGGGCTGTACACACATTATCATCGTCTACTACAACAAATTCTTCCGATGATACAATAGGACAGTCCGATAATACAAAAACTTTCTCAAAAATTTCATTAAGTGTTTGGTGTTTTCCGTATTTTATTCATTACCAGAAGGAAATCTTTTCGAGTTAAGACGGAAAAAATGCATGAAAATACATAGTAGTTTGTCAGGACCGTTGTATTATTTCGTGTTAACCGATATTTCGTCTTAAGCGCTTTCGCGTTAAACGTATTTCACTGCATATAAAAGATTGATGTGCATGCTGAAGTTTTGTATTTTTTATTGCGAGGAATGTGTGTGTGTGTGAATACTGGCTTAGAGCCAACAACCCTATGCCTAGTCCTTATCTTCCATTTATGTAGTTTCTAAAACTTTACATCCTTTCTTGTAACAAACATTCTTTCAAAATAATTTTTAGAATAGTTAAGATCAGGAGAAGATTAGAATATGTCAGACTTTCAACTGAAGAAACCCCAAGAGGAATGCACTAAGGATTCTCACAGCAAAAGATCCGCAAATAGATTAAAAGGAATTCCATGAATTTGAAACCAGATTCACAAATAATAATTTATAATTAATGTTCTTTTTGTAAGTCAATCATGGGTCTTCTACACAAGAGTATGGATTTTAATTTAACTGGACTATTTTACTTTTTTAAAATCATGAATTCTTTTCTGTAGTTGTGGCGTCGATGTATGTCACATTAGATTTCAATGCTATTGTTTTCCTACTAAAAACTTACATATGTATAGCTTTTCCTGAATGGTATGTATTGTGGAAAAATATCATGGAAAACATGCACGATTAAATTGAATTGAAGTTAAATGTCATGCTCTTTAGGATGCAAATAAATAAGTTGTTTTGGAAAATTTTCGAGTATTTTGAATGGTATAGAGCAAGGGTGGGCAGACTTTTCCAGGGTACGGGCTAACTTCTAATTTTTTCAAGGTGTTGTGGTCCACCCACTGGCGTGGCCGCGGTAACCGAGTGGTATAGGTATCGGATCGTGGCTTGCCTTGTCACGAGTTCGAGCCCAGTACCCCCTAAAGACCCGCTGTGTGGGGGCAGCGATGCACGTTAAATCTGTCGGGGAGCTGGGAAACGTCCTCCCGTTGGTGTGGTGTGGAAGTTAGGAGAAGGGGGTGCCAGCTCAGGTGTCATCCACGTCACTTCACCATGGTTCAAAATTACGTGGTCCGTCACCAAAAAACCCTCGTGTAGCTGAACAGTGCGACGTTAATATTCAATCAAATCAATCCACCCAGTGGCGAAGGGATAGTGTGCTAAAAGAATGTATACAACACAGCGAGACCTCCATTTTAGGAACCTTTCGCTGAATACAGAAATTCGTAAGCTAACTTTTACCTGGAACTAAGAAAATTTTACGATTTTCTTCACAAAATAACCTCCGAATAGCAAAGTGATTTTCTATTTGATGAAATTTTCTCTAATACGATTTTTTCCTCCATATTTTTAAAAATATTTCTAAGCCTTCGTATGATGAAAATATTATTAGGTCTTAGTGAAGGCCGTTACCCCAAAATGTCTTGGCGGTCCATCAATCGATCGGGATCGACTTAATGTTTACCCCGGGTAATAGAGAGAGCTAAGATAGTTTTTACCATTTATTCTGATAACAAGATAAATTATTTTTTATTGATCTTCAACAATCCAGTTTTAACTTTTTATTTTAAATAAGAACGATTCAATAAGAAAAGCGTTACTGTATATGAATTTAGAATATTATATCTTATTTTACACTCTGTTATATTTATGTGTGATACTGATTCTATATTTTCAACAAGTTATACAAGAAAAGAGTAAGCGCCTGATCTATAGGTTTCACTTCTTGCATCGAATGTGTATTCTTTTCCGAAGTCGATTGCACAAATATGCTAAGAACATAAGTGAACTGCATTTTCTGATTTTATATAATAAGTAGTTAATTGCAATTGAAGAGTGAAATAAATGGTATCTGTCTCCATGTGGCCACGGTAGCCTTGTGGCCAGCGTGTCATGAGCTCGAGCCCTAATGCCGCTGAAGGCCCACATGACTAGAAGGGCTAATGCATGTTAAATCTATGGTGTGGTAGTTTGGAGAGGAAGTAGCCAGAGCTCAACACACACACTTGATCATGACTCAAATTTATGAGGTCCATGATCATTACCCTTTGTGTTGCTTTACAGTGCGACATTATAATAAACACTCACCCACCCAAAAGATACAACATCCTCTTCAGTGGCGTAATGCAACCCCCCTCCCTCGCAACTCCCGCGTCGCGGGGAGCAGGACCTAGGGGCCCAAAACCTGACTTTGCAGGCTAACATTCTCTGTTACGCCACTTATCCTGTTTAACAGGTCGCGTCATATTTGCTTCTGAAAAGAAGTCAGTAGCTCAGAACCCAGTGTCTTGACACTTCTAATACTTAGAGTTAATCCTTCCACTGATGTTTCACACCCTGCCGGAACTATTTTCAGTGTGACCCAGTATTCTGACACTTTTCACATTCAGTTAGTTCTTCGTGAATGATTTTCCACACCCTACCGTAACTATTTTCAGTGTGACCCAGTGTTCTGACACTTTTCACATTCAGTTAGTTCTTCGTGAATGATTTTCCACACCCTACCGTAACTATTTTCAGTGTGACCCAGTGTTCTGACACTTTTCACATTCAGTTAGTTCTTAGTGAATGATTTTCCACACCCTACCGTAATTATTTTCAGTGTGACTTAGTGTCCTGACACTTTCAACATTCAGTTAGTTCTTCGTGAATGATTTTCCACACCCTACCGTAACTATTTTCAGTGTGACCCAGTGTTCTGACACTTTTAACATTCAGTTAGTTCTTCGTGAATGATTTTCCACATACTGCCGTAACTATTTTCAGTGTGACCCAGTGTTCTGACACTTTTAACATTCAGTTAGTTCTTCGATTTTCCATATACTGCCGTAACTATTTTCAGTGTGACCCAGTGTTCTGACACTTTTAACATTCAGTTAGTTCTTCGTGAATGATTTTCCACATACTGCCGTAACTATTTTCAGTGTGACCCAGTGTTCTGACACTTAACATTCAGTTAGTTCTTCGATTTTCCACATACTGCCGTAACTATTTTCTCCTTGTCTCGAGCTACGTCAGTCTAGAGCTTCCTTGAAACCTTACAAATCTACCTGAATAGAGTGTAATGTTCAACCTTAGGTACATAGGAATCAATCAATATGTAGAATGAATTTTATCCTGATATTTTGGGCTATTTTTTTGGAATAATGAAAAACTCTGCGATACCCATACGAGTTTTTCATTTCCTACTATTAATTCGCAACCTCCCTATATATGTATCTTGTTCAAATTTTCGATCGTTAATAAAATACATTTTAAAACGCTCAATTGAACATAAATTTTCTATGCACGATTGTTTTGGGTGACAATAAGATGCTTTAACGATAATTAATACAAATTAATTGCCACTTAATATTGTGATTGTCATATGTATATACATATTTATTTTAATTGTTATTTGATAAAATGTAACTAAAATAAAAATTTTCTTTGTTGATCTAAGAAGGAATTGAAGAAACTTTTCAATTTTTTTTTAATATTGTTTAATTTTTAAATGTTAAGATGTGGTTATTCATTTTAATAGCAGTGCATTCATTATTTATAATATTACTGTCGAATGTTTCGTAATTGCCACGATCACTTCTTTTGAGTTACTTTATAATTACGTATACAATTAGAAGACATAAATCAATTTGAAATTCTTGTCTTTAAAACGCAGCTTGATTTTAAACAGAATGTATTTTCTTAAAATTAACTGAATTAACCGGGATCAATATAAATCTAATTTATTACTTTAAAAATTAGTATTGAAATTTGAACAAAGTTGACTTTGTCACTGCGACTAAAGATTTAAACAGTTACTAATTTAATTACTAGAACTAGTTTCTGAAGTTAATCAGCAATAGTCTGTGGAAAAATTCTTCATCAAAATTATTAATTCAAAAGATAGCATCTATTAGCATTTCCGCCTTGAATGTAACTAGATTTACTTTAAATTTTAATTTGAAACCGTGTTTTCTTGTTTGCGCAACGGCGTCTTGACAAGTTTGAGATAATTAGTAGTTATTGATTTGTGTTGAAAGGAATATTTTCTATGGCTGTGCCAATTTTCTTTATCTGTTTATCGTTTCGAAATGTACATTTAATGTGATTACTTTTTTGGTCAATCGTGACTGAATTTTAAGTTTTTATATCTTAAGACCTTTTAAAAAAGGAAGGAGAATAATTTAAACGAATTAACAATTTTTTGGTTGTAGTTTTCGTTTGTATAATTTATTCTTTCTTCAGTTGCTTTAACCTATAGCTTATCTTTGTCTTTTAAAAATCTTAGTTGTTAATCTTTTCTTTTTTTTTTATCTACGTACAACATTACACGAATGTGATTTAATGGTATACCTCAGGGGTATACCTCAGGAAAAATGCTTTAAGACCAAAATAACAGACTGTTTAAAATGTGGGAAAATTGATCAAATGAAAAACCTATTTTGCTTTTTAATTATTATTTTTATATTTTTATTTTGTCACTGAATTTTTCTAAATTGGAAAATTAAGAATCACTTTACATTTCTGCATCAGTAAACGGTTTCATATGACCAATAATATAACAAATTTAATAGGGTACCTTTGTTGTCACTGGACAATTTAGACCATTTTTATTAGCTTATTCAAGAAAGCCTTTTCACCTCTTCAAAGAGGCTTCGAGAAAAAATGTCATTGGACGATTCCTTTATTGGTATTTTTAAATACAACACTGTCGTGACAAATCAAAAAAATTGATCCATGCTTATTTTTCACTATAGAATAGTCAACTTCTCAATCATTTGAAACAAGATTTTCTGCGAATTTTTTTTGTTAAAAGATACGAAATAGGGTTTAAAAAATTAATTCCACTCAAAAAATGATCCACTGTTGTTTATCACTAATCAAAAAAAAAATAATTCCAATCATACGACATCTAAGCAAAATAAAAAATTCAATATTTGATTTTTAACAAAGAATTTCCCCCCAAATTTTTAAAAAAAGTTTTCAAAGCCCGACCGGGCCATTTAAAAAGGCTCAGTGGGCCGCATGCTGTCCGCAGGTCGAGTATCGCTGGTATACCCCTTAAGTGTTTTCACCATATATACGAGATCTTGAATTTAACGCGAAGCACATTTTCAGACGGAAAAAATGTCTCAGTTTTCTTAAAAATTTTTGTGATATTGTAACTCATGCAATTGTTTTATAATATAAGTTTTTTTGGGTTTCAAAAAAAGTGCAAAAAAATTATTTTTTTTTTTTCGAAAAGGGTAACTTTTAAATTGGTATAGAAAATCCACATTTTATAAATGAAAAATGGGCAACGTTAAAATGGTAGTATGATAAAAACGGGTTTTTTTCCCACAGGATATGAAGCCATTATATAATATTAATTTTTTTGTCTTTTTATGTGAACAAAAATTTTAATTTTCATATTCTTTAACATTTAAACCCAAGCAGCCAAAATTAAATGTGTTTTTTTAATAACTGTTGAATAATATTTAAAGGTGACATACTACTTCCGGAATCGTGATTTTGGAAAAACGTATAAATAATTTTTTGATATTTAGTGTCCGTTGAATTAGAATATACATATCAAACTATTTTAAGAATAGTATTACAAAAGAAAAATTTAATACGTTTTTATTTATTTATTTTGGCAGAAAATGAAGAAAAAGCGACATTTTTCCAAAACATTTTCCTTTCATAAAAAATGCATCTATAACAAAAAAAACTTTGCTTATGCATAACTAATACTTCTGTGCAGAGTGTGAACTAAGATATTATTTAAAATATGATTTAGAAGTTCATTTGTTCATATTTTAATATATTAGTGTAGGAAATTTGAACAAAAAACACCTGTAGCGGTATCTAAATAAGCCAGTAACAGCCTTCAGACAGAGGTGATCCCTTTGTCTAGTGAATATGTTACTAGGCTACGGAATCGAGCTTCGCGAGTTCTAGCCACCACATACCCATTGTTATTTCAATTGATCGTAACTCTGAAGATATATGTAATGTGAATGTTTCAAAAATCCTAGTTCAGGTTTTGTTGAGAAATCTAAGCTATCTATAAACAAAATATTATTATTATTGAAACATTTTTCAAAAAAAGTGAACTTTTTTGAAAAAGTTTGAACATTGCTTCTTTTTTTGCTCAAAAATGGCATTTAAATAATTTTTTGGTACTTATATTGTCGGCATTGAATGAAACGAACACATGGTTGCCAATTCAGCGCTTACGACACATAGGAATCGAGGTTGCCAACTTGGCGAGTTATTAGTAGAGTTGGCAAATGTTGCGATAATACGTAAATATCAATATTTTTCTTGTAATAATATTCTTAAAGCAATTTTATATATATATTCTAATTCAACGAATACTAAATATCAAACAAAATTATTCATTTGTACTTTTTACAAAATTACGGTTTCGAACGTATTCAGTCATTAATCTTATATTAATGGATTAAGTTAATTGGGGTTCCTAACAAAATAATTAACGAAATATAAGCTTACTTAAATGTTTACATTTTTTAAGATATAAATCGTTATTTAAATAGTAAGGACTAACATATTTTCAGATTTTAATTGCTAAGTATATTTTTTTACAATGAATAACTTAATTTAAAAATTAGTTTATATAAATCCTGTGTGAAATACATATTTTAAAGGTTAAATAATATTACATAAATATACATAAGAATTTATTTAAATACTTTGTACAGTGAAATAGGGGGTGAAACACATAATCTTTGGTTCAATAAGATTTCTTTAAAAATAAATTCTAATGCTGAACTTTGTTTTCTCATTTGTACACTATTCTAAGAATTTTGATCAGACAGGGATTTCTTTTTCAATTCCATCACTCTCTCCCTATATATATATTATTTTCAATCGTTAATAAAATACTTTCTATTCATCCATTCAAGTTCAAATACATTCTTTTAAACTTGTAGTAATACGCTTCCTGTTAATACAGTTTTTTTCCAATATTAATTCATTATATAAATTTTAAAAAATGAATAAATAGTAACAAACAAAAATAATAGTCCAACAGTATAAATAGAAAGGAAAATCGTTTGTTGTGTCCCTGTAGCGCAATAGATAGCGCGTCGTACTTCTAATCTATAGGTTGTGGGTTCGAATCTCAAATAGAATGGCCTAATTTCTGAGAATGTGATTTCTTTTTTACTATATACTATTTTATAAGAAGAATTAAATTTAATTGATGAATAAATAATAATAATAATAAAATAGTCCAACATCATATACAGAAAGTAAAATGGAAAAAGTAAAAAAAAGGGCTTTCTTTTCTTGTCATTTAATAGTGTTTTCTGTCATATGTAGTACTTTATATTTAATTGTAACTATTTAAAAAAAAAAATAACTAAAATAAAAATTTTTTTTTTGTTGATTTTAAGTGGGAAAATTGGACCTTAATTTTTTTTTTTAAAGTTTTTTAAAATTCTTGCAAAGGATTTATTAATCTAAACTTGAAAAATTAAAGATTCTTTAACTGTTTGGATATTGATTGTTTAAAGTAAGTGACATTTTTTATATAAAAACTTTCTCCACTGTGAATATTTTTTTTTCTGCAAAAATTTAAAGGGAAAAAAAAAATAGTATAAAAAACCCCTAAAACAAAACCCCCGGGAAAGTTAAATATTCACAAAAAAAGATTTCTTCTTTTGGAACTAATTTGCATGAAAAAGCACTTTGTTGTTTTCTGTATGGACGACATTCAGTTAAGAAGTCCTGAAAGAAAACGTTATTTTTTTTTCTCTTCTGTGTATCGATAGTGAAATCATTAAAAGTGTGTCTCGAATGGAAGCTTTTTTTCCCGCGCTTTTTTACATTTTGACTAAATGCACGTTTCGTTTTTCTTTGAGTTTCAAGTCATTCTTGTGATTAATTATCCTACGCATTGTTTTACGAATTGAGGACATATTCATACTTATAAATTATTTTAATGCTTAACTATCGAATTTTTATAAGATTTTCATATTCCCCTTACTTAAATCTAAAAAAAAAGAAAAGAAAGAACGCACTTAAAAATTATTAATTAATTTCTTGCTACGCCGTAAGAAAATTAATAATCTTAGTTTTTTCTTACCGAGAAATGTAACTAATTTCAAGAATTAAATGTAAAAATTTTATATAATATATTGGAATCCGATATTGTATTCTGTTGTACAATAATTGTAATTTTACCTTCTATTCTATAGCTTATGGCATTCTAAAAGTTATTTGACATTGGATATTAATTATATAAATTCGGATTTTGTTTCTAAATTTTAGTCGTAATTGAAAATATTCCAATTTGTTTTATATAGCTCGTTTTTATTTTTTAGTCCTGCAGTTCGGCAGTTGTTCTTTTTTATCTTCCAACGTTTATTTTTTGAGTTTTTTTTGCAAGAACTGAAATGAACTTATGACATCCATGGACATGGTTAAAAAATGAAATTGATGTAATCAGTTTTACTTTTTTCTTGCAGGAAAAATATCTCAAACTGTAATTTTTGTAGTTGATGTGAATTTAATTTAATATGAAACAGATTTAGGCTTAGTGTTTAATTTTTGTAAATATTTTGTACTAACACGTTATTTTGCAATTTGTTATATTTTTTTTTTGTTTTTATCGATTAATCTTTGCATTATAAACCACCTAAAAAAATATTACAAATATTGACTATGAATTCGTGTTAAAAAAACCCTCTAAAGGTCATTTTCATAAATTTTAAAGGTTCATCGATTGATGTAAAAGAGGACTTTCGGAAATCATCTTAACCACTCAGCCAATCAAAATACTTGCTTTCGTCTTTTTTCCCGCGAAGAAATTTAAATTCACTGCTAAAAATTTACTTTAAAGAGCATCAAAAAATTAATTATATAGAACCCAATTTCAATTTTGACTGTGTGGTAAACGTTCAATAAAAACCTTATTAATTTCATAACAAATTCACCTTCATTTATAAAATATTACAGTACTTATATACCTATTATACCGCTGATCAGTTTCGCCAAATCAAAAAATGTCGCGATATACAACCAATAATGGAAACCGTTCCCTCCCACGATCGAACACTGTAATAATAACGACGACAGCATTTAGCGACATTTTTTGAATTGGCGATGTTTTTTCGTTTGGTGAAATTGATCGACGTGTAATACTTAAGTACCAAGTTTACTATGTCGTATAAATTACTTAGATTTCAATCCAATTTAAATATGGTTTTAAATAGGAATTAAGCCTTTGATATCATAAAAGAAATTGAAAAACTTAAAGATTGTAATCCATTTTATTTCATTAACTCTCTTTTCAGGTACACCTAATAACATTTCCTTACTTAAAGGTTTTTCCAATTTATTTTATCTTCACTTTTATTTGCATCTTACGTTCAACGTAAAGTTCCATACAATCATCTAAACTTTTACCTCACTCTGCACTGCTATACCTACGATAAAGAAAACTTTCTTTTGGCCAATAAAAACTAAACGTCACAACACCACCAAAATGAGACTTTAAACTAGTTTCGTTGTGATAGGAGAACCTCATGCACCATTCTTTTTTTTTGTATATTTTTTTATAGATTACCAATAATTCCTTCTCCAATACGTTGTTTCAAAAACATGCCAGGAAAAGATTTGGATCCCGGACGCGTTACCCCGGATTCCAAAGTACCGAAATTACGAAAAAGTTTTATATTGAAATGGAAATTTGATATCTCTATGCTCCAAACAACATTTTCTTGCTTTTACGTACTCCCTATGAGAGAGGAGATTTCTCTTTACATCGCTGTGTGTTCCTTTTCTCCAATATCCGATCTCCTGGGTTTTCGGGGTGGGGTTGGGGAGTTTTAAATTCGCTTCGGGAGTTAAAAGTGTTTCTGAATTTATGATCAAGATGTGGAGGGAAGTTTTAGGGATAATTAAAAGACTGTTCCTCTTGGAAATCTGAAGTGGGCCTTTGTGAGAAAACTAATATCGAGACTTGGGGTTTGGTTGGATGGAGTATTCTGATTGATGTTCGACTTGTCTAGAAAAGGGAAATTTTGTAGTTTATAAAAGTAGAGTAAGTTAGTTCTTTGTGACTTAATGAAGCTGAATTTAATACTTCACTTAAAAATATACCGTATTTTATAAAATTCTGATTATATATATATATATACAGTCGAACTTCCATATAACGAACCTCTATATTGCGAATTTTTCTATACAGCGAACTTTTTCCTGGAACCAAGAACATTTCACGATTTTCTTCGTAAAATAACTCCCAATAGCGAAGTGAATTTTCTATATAACGAACTTTTTCTCTTGTGATTCAATTTTTTTCTCCCTATTTTAAAATTATCTCTGGAAATTTAAAGTTATTTTCTCTTTTAACACATATTATGATTGTCATATCTCTCTTAACTGGTTTTATTTGGTGCCTAACTCACCGAGAGCAATAGAATTCTGGGCATTTAATCCAAGAAGTGCAACCTTTAACCCCCATTGTCCAGTTGCCTTCACTGGAGTCTCGTGTCCTTGAACTAGTCTCCGTTCATTTGTGTTGTTGATCACTCGTACTGGTAACTTCGTTTCTCGTAGCTCAAAAATGTCAAAATGTAAGTGCTTGAGGATCAAAGAAAAAAATTTTTAAGGCTTCAGAAAGTGAGTAAAGGCGTCAAGAAACTTTTCATTACTTTTTTTAAATATATAGTGTTTATGAATTTAAAACTTGTTTTTTATGTGGTTTATAAAGTAAATTAAAATAGAAACCTGTATACAGCGAATTTACTATATAACTAATTTTTCTTTTCAGGATTTAGTGACTTCGTTATATAGAGGTCCGACTGTATAATAATTCCCTCTAGTATCTTTTTAAATAACTTTTAATTCTTCGGTCCTGTTCTTCAGGACTAACACGTTAATTTTAATCGCAATCGAATAGTAACGTTGCATCAGAAACTAGCTCCTGCCAATTTCTGACCAATCGTGGTTTATGTTACAAAGAAGTCAAATGACCCTCACATCCAGTATAAAAAACAAGGGTTCTTTGTTCCTCTCTCTCTTTGTCTCGTAGTCTTCCTCTAAAATATGCGTAAATAGCTGCAGTGTGTGTGTTTGTATTGTGATGTCCAGTTTTATGTTTACTGTTTGAAATGTCATTCTACATCAATAAATAAAAATAAAAAGTACCAAGTCTCCTCAAGTTTGCCACGACAATATGAAATATTTAATAATCAAGAAAATATCTTCTCAGCGAAGGGCATTTCATGTATATATATATATATGATAAATCAATATCACATACTATTATATCACATATCTAATAAAGAAAGCAATAAATACAAATATAAAAAGACAGTACAGGTTAAAAATAAAATAGCCTCAGTAGCGTAATAGCAAATTCTTAGCCATAGGAATTAAGATTGTAGGTTTTAACGTAATTTTGAAGTTAGCCAACCTTCCCCTATACGGAGGGAGGGTGGGGGATGGAGATCCTGTTTTGAACATGTTGCAGTGATGTTCCTAGGGAGGGGAAGGGCGGTGTGGGTGAGGGTGGAATGGAATATTTGTGCTTCTGCCGTCTCAGTCTCAAACATGTAGTGGTCGAGGCAGTAGCGCGCATTTGCCGTGGAGGCGTATTTCTCTTAACGGTCGGTCGGGGATTGCAGTGCAACGTGCCTTTCGTCGTCACTTCGATATTCCTCCGCGAGGTCGTGCTCCTGATCGGTAACGTGTTTTAATGTGGATGGATACATTCCGAGCAACGGGGAATGTCTTCAAAGAAAGGAAAGGATCATCGAAGACCGTTAGACCATGGTCTAATGTGGCACGAGTGAAAGTGTTCCACCTGAAAATGTCGAACGAGTTCGTGTGTCAATTCAGACCGGTTATGTGACAAGAATCCAACAATTTTTACCCCCTCTCCAAGAAAGGGATCTCGACAACATGTGGTTACCACAGCCCACACCTCTAGGATTTTCATGGGTGATTTAAAAGCAACCTTTCCCGAACGAGGGGGCGTAAGCCGGTCTGCACGCTTATCTGGTTTATCCCCTCCTCATTACTTTCAGAGGGCTTATCTCAAGTCCAGGTTTACAAAGATCGCTCTAAGACCCTAGAAGACCTACAGAACAACTCCCGAGCCGAAATTGACACTATCCGGTCGATATGCTTGAAAAAGTGGCTCAGAGTTTTCGAAATCGACTGCATCAGTGTATTGATAATGGAGGGCGATGTGTTTAAAAATATGTACATTCAAAGTTCCAATGCTTTGTGGTAGGCGGAAAATAACAATGAAGTCGAATGAAACATGTATTGCGTTTTATTGCATTTTCAAAGCAGGCAGTTCCCATGCTTATACCACTGGGCTGTAAAAATTGAACTTATTATGTCTTCGATGAAAAATACCCCTTTATAATTAAATCTTAATTATAAAATACCAGGGGGAAGGAGGTATTTTTATAGTGGGAAAACATTCTAACGGCGGACTAACACCATCGTGCAAATTATTTAACTGATCACACTCATTGCTCAAATAGTAAAAAGTAAAACTGTAATTTACATGTATTCTATGGATCTATTTATTTATATTTTCTTTTTTCCGCAAAATTCGCTCTTGGCGTTCCTCTTCAGTTAAATTCATCACTGAAGCTGCATCGTCTAACACTTTATTGGTAAAGTTCTCAGATTTTGATAAACCTTCAGCTTTTGCAGCTTCCTGAATATTTAGTTCCGTTGATTGTTAATAAGTCTACGTTTGAGACAACGCCTTTCTTCTTACGTAACGATTCCAGTCCAGGCAATCATTGCGATATTTTTCTGCGAGAGCTTGCTATAATGTACTATCGCAACCGCATTGGCGACATAAAACGAAACGAAGCACATGGCTTGCAATTCAGCTCGTACGACACATGCAAAATAGGATCAAAATTTGGCGAGTTATCTTGAACGTTGGCATTGTTTCAATAACACTTAATAAATTTATCACAGCATCACGAAATTTTTTTTATATATAGAGAGGGAAATAATCATTATCTTGCAATAAAAAGGAATGACTGTTATTTTTTATTTCGAAATCGTTAATTTAAAAAAAAAGTAAGGATAGGTCACGAAAGGAATTTTAGAAAATTTAAATTAAAACTTTTCTAATATTTTAAAACTGAAATAATAATTTGTAATCTTATCTTACATTTGCTAACTTGTATGTTTAAATTTCTTTCACTTACGTGAAATTTTAAAATTTAAAAAACGGGAAACCTTACAAAAATTATAAAAGAATTTGTTTTAAAAAAAATTTCTGCACACACGAAAAAAAAAAAAATGATTTGGAAAGAATAGTTTTTGCCACTTAAATAGGCACTTTTTAAAAATAATAATGTATATTACTGAATAATAATTTGAAATAATGAGTTATTTTTTGTGAAAAAATTGTATTTTACAAATCACTCTTGCGGAAACAAAAATAATAACAAATGATTCATGTAAACAATGTACTATTTAGAACAAAAACCAAACGATTTATGAGATTTCAGTCTTAAAAGATATTTTAAAAATGCTTACTTTATTCTGAAAAATAATCAAATGGCGAATTTATATCTCCCCAAAAACAATAACCTTTTAAAAGGCTAAAAAATTATATTTATCTATAAATAAAGTTTTCTAATAACAAGGATTTAAAATTTTAAAATATATGTTACATTTCGAACTGTTATACATCCATTCTTACTGTTTGAGCTATTCGAAATGAATTGTGACATGGGAACATGGAATTAAGATCAAGAAACACTCTTCTCGAAAAAGAATTCTTTTTTCCTTATTTAGAGTGGCAATAACAGTCTGTGTTTCTAGAAGTGCGTTTATATTAAAATTCAGTTTCATATCTGCTACGAAAATGTTCGTAGCTTAGTTTAATAATTTTCAAACTTCTTCAAATATTCTCAAAATATACAACAGCAAAGCTTTTCGAATGACATGTTTTCTGATTTTCGTAGATATTGCAAAGGAAAGTAATATATCTGTTTTCACAAAACGTCTTCTTCACTTTTAAATAAATATGTTCTCAGTTAGATTTTAACTCTCTAATCTCTAGTTTGTCATATTGTATTTAATTTGTTTGTTGTTGAAATTGTTACAGAATTTATTTATTTTTTTTTTTAAAAATATTATCTGTTTCTGGAAGATTATTTCTTTAACTTTTTAATTCTTTTTATCTATAAAACTGTTCTTTGTTTTGTCTGTATTCATTACTTTAATTTTATATTTTTGTGTTGAGTAGTTTTTGTGTTTTATGAGTAGACTGCTGGTAGAACAGATGGAGTTACAAATTTATTAAAAATGTTTGTATTGCTCAGAAAGCTTGTATCCTATTGATCAGATTGTTTAGCAAATTTTCTTCTAGCAATATATTTTATTGAATGTAAGAAGCCCCCCAAATAATAAATTTAAATTTTTGAAAAAAAAATTTTTTTATTTTTTTATATCTTACACATTTTAGAATAAATTTAAAATGCATTTGCTCTACACTATCTATTTTGTAATGTATTTTGCATGAAATCGACTTAAGGAAAAGAAGTATCTTAAGATAAAAATATAATCAGTCAAATCTCCATAAAACTAATCCTACTAAGCGTTTTTTTTAAAATTTTATTTTGTGGACTTCTTAGAACCAAAAACATCTTATTATTTTCTTCAATAAAAAAACCTCCAAATAGCGTAGAGCATCTTCTATTTAACGAACTTTTTTTTCTCTTGTAATTCGATTTTTTTCCTTTCCTATTTTTATAATATTTCAGAACGTTTTTCAAATTATTCTCTCTTTTAGCACATTTTATGATCAATGATTTTGAACTGTTTTTACTGGATGCCTAACCCACCTAGAGCAATGGAATTGTAGTAATTAAAAAAAAAAAAAAACTGAAACAAAATTAACAGATTTTTATCGGTAATTAAATGTAAGGGCGCATGTGGCAGTGTGTGCTTAAAATTACTGGTTATAAAATAATGCATGTTTAAAGTTACTTGTGTTGGCTTAAAATTAGAAAATGTCGTTAAAAAATTCATTAATTTTAATAGGGAATTATATTTTTAAAGTTGAAAATGTATATAGAGTGCAATACACAATACAGTGGTTTTTTTTCTTGTTTTCCTTGCAAATTTCTTTTTGTTGGGTGAGATGTATAAAATTAATAAACATTAATTTTCAAAAAAAAAGTGTGAATAATTACTTTTTTAAATAATGTGTAGTGTTTATGAATTTAACATTTATTTTATGTAGTCTCTCTTAAATATATTAAAAGTTAATCTCTAATTAACGAATTTTCCATATAACGAACTTTTTTTTTGCGAATTAGCATCGAATATAATAAAGAACTATTTATGTGGGGGAAAAAATGTGAGTTTTCGAAAATTTTGAATTAAAAAAAAAATTAACAATTTACTATTTGTTTATTTTCATGAAGGGCTATAACTGAAAATATCGATATAATTTTGCGGGCTAATACTATGCTAGTATTATTTTATAATAATTTTTCCGTCCGTTCTAACATAAAAAAAATTTAAAAAAAAAGGAAAAAAATTCCACCAATAAACATTTTAATAATAATGATTCATTTTCACAAACGATTTTTTATTTATTTTTAACGGAAAACTCTTTACGACATTTAACAAATCCTGTATATTTTTCTTGAATTTTCAATAGGATATTTTACAAAAAATTACTTTTAAATGGTGAGAAATATTTTAATTGGAAGCAGATTATCATTCCCTTCTTTGGAATTATTCAGTAGCTTATTAAAGAGATTTTTATATATAATATAATTTTTAGAATATGAATTTAAATGTAAAAATAGTTCAAACACGCGTTCTATATTTTCCTCAGTAACTTGGTTAAATTTATAATCCAGTTATTAGAAAGGATATTTTAAAACCTTTTCTACCCAATAAAACATATCAATGTTTAAAACCCTTGAAGAGGGAACAATTTAATTGTTTCACCGTTCGCGTAAGAATTTAATTACATTCAATACAACACTTAAGCCTAATACTCATCTAAGCCTAAGCGTTCCATACTTTCAATTACCAGAGACAATCATTTCCAATTTAATTTTAATCCATCATCTTCATAAAAGTATCGCTATCTTTCCCCAACAAGAATACAAATGGAAAAAAAAAATAAAAGAAAAATTTTTATACCGAAAACTTTTAAATATAAATTTTTAAAAATAGTAAATATTCCAACCGCTTTTTAAATCTCAAAGGGGGGATTTATAAAGAGGGGGAAGGGAAAAAAAAATTTTCTCCCCCAACAACGCAGTTGAAGAAACAATTGTTTCACTGGGATTTAAAAAAACCCCGTTTTTAGCTAAGTTTTTTCCCCGGCATTTTCCCCCAAAATTTTTTCCCCCCCAAAAAAAAACGCCTTTCCAAAAAACCCCCCGGATTGGTAAAAATTTTTTTGCCAGGGCTTTTTCCTGCCCTTTTAATGAGAAATAAACCGTTTTCGGGGTCTGGAAAGGTGGGGGGAAAGGGGAAAAAGTGCCTTTTACACGGGACTTTTTTTAAAAAATTTTATTTTTCGTTTAAACAATTGCTTTTTTTTTTCCCGCTTTAAACATGGGCTTCGGAGAGAAAGGGAAACCTGTGTTTTTTTTAGGGGGTAAAAAATTTTTCCAAAACCCATGTTTTTCCCCTTTAGTTCTTATTAAAGGAAAGGTTTTATTTAACGTTTTTGTTTTTTAAAATATTGGGGAAAATTTATATTATTTGGATTCTTTTTTTCAAAAAGGTTTGTTTTAAAGATTTTCATGTTCAAAAAATTAAAAATGGTTTTTAAAACCTGTATATTTAACTAAAAAGGGTAAGATTTTTCCGGGCTTTGCGGGGGGTGGGATACAAAGGCTGGCAAATAACCCCAAACCCGGGGGGGCCCCCCAACGATTTTAAGGACCCCCGGTTTTTTTGGCGGCCCGAATCAAAAAAGGAATGAGGTATTGACCATACCGCGCTTAAAAAACTTCGAAGTTAAACATTTTATCAATGAAATTTAAAAGGTAAAATGTTTTAAAAAATTAAAATTCTATGAAAAAATATTATGTATAACTGTTTATTTTAGTTTTTTTTGACGTAAAAAAAAAAACCTGAAAAAAAGAACAATTTTTTTTAAAATGTGTCAATTTTTTTTGATCAATGTGTATTTTATCTTTTTTTATCCTTATTTTATTTTGCAAAAAAATTATTTTACGAAAAAATAAAAACGTAAAGAAAAAAAAAGTACTTTTTATTACACGACCAAAAACTGAAAGGAGTAAAAAAAAAATAAAACCCGTTGTTTTGTCAGGTTTCCCCGAGGCAGGGTTTCCCCCAACTTTCCCTTTTTGGGGAATTGGGGAGTAAAAATTTTAACGTCGTTTCCCTCCCAGGGGGGGCACCTGAGCTCTGACTTTCGAAATCGTAAATTTTTTTTTAAAAAAGGAAAATAATTTTTAATAAACAAAGCATAGGGATTTTTCCCAAAAAATCCCCCTTGGGCCGGGTCAACCCCAAACCCTTTTGGGAAAAGGCCACACAAAAAAAACTAACCCAAGGGTTAATTAAAAAAATAAAATTTTAAAGGGGGAAAAATTTTTTTTCCCTGAAAAGGGGTTTTAAAAAAAATAAAAAAAAACCACGAAATTTAATTATTTTTCGAGGGGGGGGGGAAAATTTTTTTTAAAGTTTTCAAATTTTTTTTTCCAAAAATACGGAATTTTCATTGTCTAATAAAATTTTTAAAAAAAATTTAAAAACCCATTCTTTTTTTAAAAAAAAAAAAATTTAAAAAATTTTTATTATTTAATTTTTATGAAAAAAATAGAGAATTTTTAAATTAACCCCTAAATAAATTTTTTAAAAAAAATATTAAAGATTTTAAGTTTTGTTTTTAAAAAATTGGAATCTTTTAATATAAAATATTAATTTAAAAATTTCAAAAAATTTTTTTACCAAAAATTTCAAAAGCGTAAGAATTTTTTAAAAAAATTAAAAAGGGGAAAAAAACCCCGGGGGGGGAATAAAAAAAATATTGATTTTTTTAAAAGTTTGTTTTTAAACAAAATGAAAGGAAAAATTTTTTAAAATTAAAATTTTAAAGGGTTTTAAAAAATAAACAAATTTTTTTAAATAAACACAAAATTTCACGAAAGGGCCAAAGAAAAATTTTTATAAAAAACCTTTTTTTTTTGGGAAAAAAAAGAATAAATTTTGGACCAAACCCCCCCCCAAAAAAAAAAAAAAAAAAAAAGGGTAAATTTAAAAAAATCTTTTTATAGGGTTAATTGGGAAAATTTTTTTTTAATTTTATTTATTAAAATAATTTTAATAAAACAATTTCGAACCCTTTTCTTTTTTTTTTGGGAATTTTTCCCCAAAAATTTTGATTTTTTTGTAAAATAATCCCAAAGGAATATTTTTTATATAACGTTTTTTTTTTTGGGTTTTATTTATTGAAAGATGGGTGATTTAAAAAAGATTTTTAAAAAAATTTTTTAAAAAAATAAAAAATTTTATAAAAATTTGGGGTAAAATAATTAAAAAAGTTTTAAATTAGAAAATGTTTTTTAAAATTTTTTTGAATATAAAATTATTTTTCTTAATTTTTAAAAAATGCAGTGTTTTTCCCGACCCCCCTTTTTTCTTTTTTTTTCCCTTTTTGAAGTTTTTTTTTTTTTCTTTCTTATGGATAAGATTTTTAAAAATTTAAAAGATACTAATTTAAAAAAAAGATGTGAATAAAAATTTTTTTAAAATATATAGCGTTTTATGAGTTTTTGGGTTTTTTGGGGGTTTCTAAATTATATTGAAAGATGTGTGAACCTTTTATATAACGAATTTTCTATATAAGGGAACTATTTTTCCCGGGGATTTAGAGACCCGTTCGTTGTCCGACTGCTTCCCGAATGAGGCCCCTAGGTTTTTCCCTTTATGGCAAATATGGCAAAAATCTTTTTTTAAAAAAATTTTTTGTGTCTTAGCGTTTTGAAAAAAAGGCCCTACTTTTAAACCCAGTTTTTTTTTTTATTTACAAAACTTTTTTAAATTTAAATTTGGGATTTGAAGTTAACCCGCTATCTCCAGGGTAAAACCCTCATATTTTCCCATTCAGAAAATTTTTTACCCTTTTAAAACTAAAAGTCATTACCCCCCAAAGGGGCCCCAATTTTGGGCAAATTAACATTCTAACCATTTTTTTCCCAAAGCTTTGAAAAAAAACTGGTAAAACCCCCCGTTTGAATGAGAAAAAAAAGGGGAATCCCCTTCCCCCCCTTTTTTGGGTCCACAATAAAAGGCCTCCCCCGGGTCCCGGACAATGTCGAGGGCCAGATATAAATTTGAGGGACTGACAAAGTTTTTTGCCTGGCACGCAGCCAGCCTACTCACGGGAGCACGGATACCGGGATCCAATGGGTGGGGAAACCCAAAAGACCTATAAAATGGTTTCGCTGAAATTATCAATATGGCACGCATTTTATGAAAAAATTGAGGATCAATGACTGGGGAAATTTAAAAATTAGGGCGGTAGATGGGGGTGGACGTGGTTTTTGGGATGTGGTGGCATGGGGTCGTGTTTTTTATTGCGACTGTTGAGGATGCTTGTGTTTCCCTTTTTTTTTCTTTTTTTTTCGAGAAAAAATTATGTTGTAAGTTTAAAGGGGTTGGGAGTTTGAATTTTTCCCTCGTTTGGGTTTTATTTTTATAAGGTTTTGAGATTAAAGAAAATCAAGTAAAATTTTTTTAACTTTTTTTGGGGGAATTTTTTTCGTTTTCCCGGTTTTTAAAAAATCGGGAAAATTGAACCCCTTTTTAAATAAGTGCCAAAAATAGAATTATTTTTTTGGGAATGTCTGAATGTGTTAATTAGCAGTGGCGCACACGGGAAATTTTTTTTTAGGGGGGGGTAAGGTCAAAAGCCCACCGTTTTTTAAAGCCGGACCCCCAATACGCCTCCCAACATATTTTTTTGATTTTGTTGTTTTTCGGGAAAAAAAAACAAAAAAAAATTTAGGAATAAAAAATAGCTTTAAATTAAAAAAATTTATTAAGAACAAATACCCTTTAAATTTAAATTTTTTTCGTATTATATGTTTTGTGATTATAATCAGTCGAAAAAAAACAAGTCCCCCTCCCCGGGGTGCCAAAAATTCATTATCGTCACGTTTTTAAAAAACCCCGAAGGGATAGACCTTTTAAATCGACACCCAGTAGGGATTCAATTGGCAATAATTCCCCGTCAAAAATTTTAAAATTTGCTTTGGGCCCCAAATTTTTTATTATATTCTTTTTGTAATCCCATTATTACTTTTTTTTATTTTTCCCGTAAGTTTGAAAAGGAAAAAATTTTAGAGTTATGATAATTTTATTTGTTTTTCCACATCCGAATGGCTGAGGTTTTTCCCTTATCCTTCATAAAAAAAAAATGGTTTTTCTTTTCATTTTTAAAAAGCAAGATTTTTTTTTGTTAGGGTTCCCAAAAGCTTTAATACTTGTTTCAATTACTTTAAAAACATTTTAATAAAAAATTTTGGGATGTTTTTGAAAAGGGTAAATTTTTTTTTGAAAAAAAAATGAATTTATTCATTTTTAAGGAATTTTCACTAAGCAATCAGAAATAAAAATATTTTTTACAAATAAGTATCATTTATCACAAAAAACGCCCACAAATTTTTTTTATACATAGTTCCGGGGCGTATTTATGTCAAATTTCATGGGGTACTTCCCAAATTTTTGTGGGGAAAAGTAAATTTCAAACTCATTTCATTAATTTTAAATTTTTTCTAAAAAAAATTTAAAAGGTTACCTTTTTTTTGGTATTTTTTGAGCACAAAAAATATTTTTCTTTAAAGATATAATTTTTTAAACAACCAAAAATGTTTGTGAAAACCATTAAGTCAAAGAGATTTTTTAAATTCGTATCTCTAAATTTTGTGCAAGAACTAATTTTTACAAACAACAAATGTGTTTTACAGTAACATCTTAGAGAGATTATCGGGTGTTCATTTTAAAGAAGATTATTTAAAAAAAATTAGATTGTTTTTAATAAGGGTGATAAAAAAAACAAAAAAATTTTTTTTAATGGGTTTTTTTTTTTTTTAACTAATTATCTGTGATGAATACATAAATTAAATAAAATTTGATTTTTTTTTCTATCGAAAAACAATTTATATTACTCCATTTTAAAATACTGAACTGTAAGAAGTAACAGAATACATTTTTTATTTAATATTAGGATTGGAAATACAGATGGAAAAGAGAGATTCGTCTGTCAAATTTCCTTTCAATTTAAAATAATTCAATTGGATTACATTTTCATTCTTTCGAATCGTATAAATAATCTTCCGTCAGCATATATTTCTTTTTAAAATGATTTATTTTTAGTAACATGGAAGCGAATGTTTCCAGTATTAAAATTTTATCAATACTTTATTGAATTTTTCTATCTTGTGTAACATAAATGCTTTTTGTTTTAATAATCCTCAATCAATTTTTTATATTTTCTGATCAAATCCAGTGTTGAAATTTGAACATCTTTAGAATAAAATTATGAGTTCTTATATGTTTGAAGCAAAATTACTATAACACGTATGTGTCGTATTCTGCTTCCATCCGAAATAAAATTTATGTTCGTAAATATGTTATAACAATGATAAGTTTCTTTTAAAAAGTTTTTGTTCGAATTTTATTTTTTCATTTAAAATAGATATATAAAAATATTTTAAATTTTTAATGTATTATCAGAATTTACATCGGACTTATTTTCTTAAGAAATTATCTCTTATGTATGTACTGAATTTATACATAATAGAAGAAATGATTGAAAATAGAGTCAAATTATATAGAATTTTAATACTTTGTGTAGCCATTTTTTTTCTTTTTTGTCTCGAGATTTTAAAATTATTTCTTTCTGATTTAGTTTCTTCTTCAAAGTGCGGCCAAACGATTTTGACATCGTAATAGTTTTATTTTATTTCATTTTATTTTTTTAAAAAATACTGTGCCATTCCAATCAGAATTTTTACATAAAATTTGCGTTTAATATTTGATTTAGAATTAACTAAAATTTATTTTATCTTTTTTACGGGTTTTTTAAAAGATATTTAAAAAAACAAAAACAAAAAATTGCTTTAACATTCGACTATTTTTACGTATTACAGTTGAAAGAAATGTCATAAATAGAAACAAAAAATGGATGAAAAGATGTTATTCTAAATATTGTACCGCGGGACATTAAACCTCATCATTATTTATATATTTATTTTATGGAAGAATAGGTAAGTATTAAATTTAAGTTGACTGACTACATTCCGAGAGATGATTTTGAAAAAGCGTATAAATGAATAATTTTTTGATATTGAGTATCCTTTGAATTAGAATTTACATATAAAATTATCTGGAGAATGTTATTACAAGAAAAAATTATTTAAATGTAATTTTTCGGCAAAAAATGTGTGAAGTAAGAATGAAATTTTCAAAACATTACACTTTTCTGAAAAACGCTTCTATAATAATATTTTGCACACATATATATAGCTTAGACTTCTGAAATATTTTATTTAGAAGTGGATGTATTAATATTTTAATACATCATAATAATGACATTTTAACCAAAGAAAAAAAAAAATGGCTATTATTTTAATGGGTCGTAACTCTGAAAATAATGAGAATTTTTCAAAAATCGTAGTTCAGGTTATGTAGAGAAGTTAGATATACATGAAAAAAAATTTTATTTTTGTAATCCCAGCTATTGGTTCACACTCTTCCTATATATATATATATATATATCGTTCAAATTTCCAATCATTAATAAAATACTTTTTATTCTTCCACTCAAGTTCAAATACAATTTTTTAAATTTTAATATGGCACTTGATGTTAATACAGTTTTTCAAAAAATTTAAATTTATTAATTAAATTAAAAAAAAGAATAAATATAAAAAACCAAAAAAAATTTTCCAACGCCCTATACAGAAAGAAAAAAGAAAAATGCTTTTCTTTTTTTCACTTAAAAATTTTTCCCGTCATATGTTTTACATTTTTTTAAT
>BMAV01001913.1:107961-125782 GCA_019973955.1 Trichonephila inaurata madagascariensis | reverse complement strand
TTATCATATATAAAATTATATACAAAAAGAAATACTTATCATGATAATTTTTGTACGGTTTCTAATTAATCCCATAACTGTCAATTAAAAATTAAGCGATTCACTCCCCAATATCACCGTTTTCACGTAGGCGTGCATAAGTGATGTATAGAGGGGGGGGGAGAAGAGAAGAAATAAGTAAGCAAATTCTCTGAAATAAATTCATTCTTCTCAAACACTCTGTCAATGTTCTTTAATTGCATTCCAAAGCCTGAATAATTTTATAGGTAGCATTGCACATTTAACGTCGTACTTTAGACAGACGTATATGTAAGTACGGGGAAAATAACACTTTAGCTGAGCGAGACGTTTATATACGCCGGTGGCACTTAAGAAGTTTAAGTCGTATTGTAGCTTTAGCATCAAAATATAGTATTACTGAATTCACAATATATTGTTATTGTATAAAGGGGGGCGCGATGAAAATTATGATAGAAAATTGGGTCGCAGATCTTGAAAGTTTGAGAAGCACTGTCGTACGAACTAAAACTGGCAAGGTAAGAACTGAAGAAAGGGGGTGGTACTCTAAAAAGAGTGAGGGGCATAACAATTAGAAATATCTAGGGCGTCGGAGAGGTTAAAAACGGCCCTGACTTCCAGCTCAAGTTCACTACCGTGAGGAATACACGGTCACGTTTAGAAGCAGCAGAGCTGCATGACCTATACCAGTCTGCCTATTATTCCACTTCAGACTTTCTTTTGTTTCCAAATATGCGCAGAAAATAAAACAATAATCCCTTGGCTTAGAATCAAAGCAGATATTTTCAAAACAAAAATACGATTTATTCAAAAAATATCCCGCTTTATGTACAAGATCAAAACGAATTAAAATTTCTCTCGTTCGTCTTATTTTCTTGAGGAAACAAAAAAGTATTCGAAGCTCATTCAATCACGAGGCAAAATTAATGCATTTTGAATGACCGAGTGGTCGCTATCTGATTCCCTCGGCTCTACATCCTCCCTCATCCAAATCCCTCGCTTATCTAAAATCGATGGACTGACTCCTTCAGAGGCACGTGTTTCCATCCTCATGAGATTAGAGATTTGTTGCGTTCATTGAGAAAAGTATCGAAACTATATATATACAGTAAGACCCCGCTTAACGCTGTTTCGCTTAGCGCTCTGTTTCGGTTTAAGGTATTCGACTACGTTCGGAACCATGATTTTAAAACAGCGCATAAATGTATAATTTTCATGATATTTAGTGTCACTTAGATTAGAATACATGTATAAAATTGTTTTAAGGACATTATGACAAAAAGAATTATTTAAATACAATAGTTTGGCAAAAAATTAACTTAGAATAACCTTTATTCCAAATGTTCTCCTTTTGTAAATAATGCTTGTATTAATATTTTGCCTGTATATAGCTCAGACCTCTGTTCAGAGGTTCAACTATGATTTTTGAAAAATTCACATTATTTTCAGAGTTACAACCATTTGAAATAATTATCGGTGTATTTTCTTAAAATTTCTCCCTTCTATTTTCATAAAACATGGATAAACCGACTTCCAAGTTATGCGTTTCAAAAATTCTTGTTGAGCCTCTGTACAGAGATCTGAGCTATATACAGGCAAAATATTAATACAATAGAAGTATTTTTTACAAAAGAAGAACATTTGGAAAAAAAGGTTATTCTAAGTTAATTTTTTGTCAAAATATTGTACTTAAAGAATTTTTTATTGTAATACTATTCTTAACCCAATTTTATATACATTGTCTAACCTAACTTAAGCTAAATATCATAAAAATATTATCCATTTACACGCTTTTGCAAAATCACGGTTCCAAACGTAGTCGGATACCTTAAGGCTGTCTTCAGTTAATGTTAAAGAAAAGGACCAGAATTTGGAACATTTTTTAAGATATAAAAGAAACAAAAATTAATATGATATTCTGGCTTCACTATCCTTTATAGAGCAGCCTTTTTTTTATCATACCTTCCGTTTTTAACAGATTTTATTCATTTTTTCTGGTAAAAACATGTTTCGCGTTTTTTCTCCTATACCGTAATGTTAAATGGGATATGCTTTCACGTATTATAACAAAAAAGAAAATATTAATGGAATATTTTGGAATTTTTAAAAACACTATATTGTTAACAGATTTATGAGTTATAATATTGCAAATTTCCATGGAAATTGCGGGGTTTTTACTGTCCGAAAATGTGTTTCGCGTTTAATACAAGCTCTCGCACTTTTACCGAAGACAGCCTTATCGCTTTTTTATTTGTCGGATTCCCCGAAATTGCATGCAGCATACGCTGCGTACAATTTCGGGGAACGTTCAAATGTGAATGAAAAGGAAAATTAAATATTTATGAAAATACCAAGTTATCGAAAATGGATTAAAGAAAAATAAATACAAACGTTTCTTCAAAAAAATATTATACTGCACTTGTATGTATTGTTTGCTTGAGAATACAGCAGAAATTAAACTACCCAAATACCCTTAAATGAAGGAAAAGTACATACTTTATGAAAGAATAGAGTATTACTAAATCAAAACGAACATTAATAAATACATAGAAATTTACTTCAATAGACACACCTCAGAAAAATACTTTATGAAAGCATAAAGCCTTCTATATTGTCTTGTAAAAACTGGTTGCATTTTTTTTAAAAAAATGCGCAATTAACTGTTGTTTCCCATACTGCATTCTGCATTTTGCTGCTTCATGACGCAGACGACGTAGGAACAGTGAATCCATTACCAACACACCTTGTTCAAAATACTGAAGGGCGGTTCGGAAGCCTTTAGTCCCTCACTAAGTGATACTTTAAAAGTTTGTACGATGTCCTCAACGTTAACGTCTTCATTATTTTTCGGCATTTTTTTTTTTTTTTCAGTAACTGTGACAGCAGCAATAATTTCTGCATCGGACATAGTTCTGCACATGAGCTTTTTCTGACCTACAAGTATGTGGCCGAGTTATCTAGACTGCCGGGTAATCGAATGCCGAGTTTTCGCGACTCTAATATATTAGTAAAACAGTTTTATTTCCATGTAGCTCAAAATCAGTTGAGAATGAGTATTCTTTTTAAGTTAATGGGATAAAATTTAGTAGGGGTTTGTGAGACTAACTTGTATTATTAGTTATAAAAATTTGTTATTAGTTTTTCTATTTGTATTTCACTTTTCAATGTAAATTTCAGCCGTTCTCTCAGCAAAAAGAAAAGAAAATTGAGATTTTATACCTTGTTTGAAATTACCGTAAAATCCGGCGTATAACGCGTACCTGTACTTTAAACCTGCAATTTTTATTTTTTAGGTGTATTCGACGTAATACGCGCACCCTCTTTTTCACGAAAAAAACTGAAATATACGTGTTCAATAATCTAATGTTTTGAAGTCCTTTCTTCGATGAATTATTCCAAGCTTTAGAAAAAAAAGCATAGTGTTAGAACTACAACCCTTTAAATTCGTAAGGAACGCCATTTCTTTAAATTAAACAGTATTTTGATAGATGTAGAAATCTAATATATATATTTTTTTGCTCATTTTTTCCCCTTAATTTTTAAACCTCTTGTTTTTATACCCGGCGTATAACACGCACTCGTAAATTTCCCTCCCATTTTTTTGTTAAAAATGCGCGTTATACGCCGGATTTTACAGTAATAATAAAATTGCTTAAACTTAAACCATACGGGTTTAATATTTCAATAATTTAATCGAAACTCTTTCGCCAAAACCACTTTAAATTTCGCCAAAATTAATCTATAAAACACTAAAAATATGCTAATGATTCTTGTTCATTATAAGAGGGAAAGGAATAATTATTTTCATCGTTCTTTACATGTTTTTTAAAACTAAATAATTTAATTTATATTTTTACGATTTCAAACGAAATATTTTTTTAATCTTTTAACAAATCGTAGTTTGTTTTTACAGAATTAATGGGTTCCGACAAATACAAATGCACCACACAAAAAATTCTTCGTTAAACTAAATGAAAACAAACAACTAGTGAAAATAAACACGCTCGCACATTAAAGTTTCACAGATATTGTAAATGACTGTCGAAATAAACTTTTGTCCATTAAAACGTTTAATGAGCCGTATGTATTAAAAATCTGCTTTAAAAGAAAAACGCATCATAAAACTCTTGTACAAGAACTCGCGCGGATGCATATATTCTGCGAAAAATATTTTTTTGTGGTTCTTTTTCTTCATTTGAAGTTCATTAGCACTGAAAGGAGCTTATTGCTTCATTTCAATTTCATCATTTTTTTAAAAAATACTTTAAACTCCTTTAGAACCGTACTTTTCGTTTAGAATTGCTTTGAGGTGCTTTTATTCTTTTCCCCCCCTGATTTTAAGTATGGTACTTTGTATCTTTTACTGTAATCTAATAAAAAATTTTAAACAATCTCTCAAGACGCGAATAATGGAAATAATTGATTTTCTCTATGGGAAAAAATAAGTTACTAGAATTAAATGTGAATAATGTTTATTACTATGCATGTGCTCTTTTTTTTCATACTTTTAATTTCTTATAAAAGAGATCTTTAATACTTGTTGGATAAAATACATTGCGTTTGAAATATTATCAAATCAATAACTTATTTCCAAACAAAAATAGTTGCCAAAAAAAGATTTTTCTTTTTATTAAATAAAAATTAATAATTTTATCAAAACATCTTTTTATTTTATCAATTTAATAATTTTATCAAATCAATAAAATGTAATTAAATCATTAGTTTTTAGATCTAATTTTAATCTAAAATTCTAAATTTTAGATTCTTTAGATTCATAACCTTTTTTCACTTTTCTTTTCTTTTTTTTTTATTAAAATGTTCCATTAAAAGAACAAAAAAACTTATTTTCGCTAGTAATTATTTATTATACTTAGGTTTATACATTAGCTTACAGCTTCTTTTTCAGTAGGTCTTTTAAAATTGTTTTTGTCCTACATACTACGAATAATTCACTTACTGATGAAAAAAGTCACAAAATAATAATAATAATAATAGAGAAATGAAAAGTGTTCAAAAGTAATGGCGTAGGTTTAATTGTAACAGGTTGAAATATCTCTGTATACCAGGCTGGTGAAAAAAAATTTGTATTTTTTTCAATATTGAGGTTCTCGTAGTAATGTTTCACTTAAAAAAATAAAGATTGTTTCCTAGTAACAACTTTACTGATGGCTTACTTGAAGATAAAATTCGTTTACCAATGACACACGAGTTTCAAAACCATAAAAATATTTCATAGAGTTAAAGAAAAAGAAAGAGAGATTCGGAAATGCGGCGACAATTTTCAACTCATCAAAATGAAAAAGCTGCAAAAGAAATCTCAATGGAAAAGAATTTCAGCTCTCATCGTAAAATATGCAAAAATAGTTACTACCGAAGTCATAAGATTTGGTAAGGGAAAGATCTCAAAGGAAAGAAATATCTCCCCTTGTTTTTATTTTTTATTTTTATTTTGAAGAGTAGTATTGATGCTGAAAAGCAATTTTTCATGATCTGTTTTAGAACGTCATTTATTTTAGTACACGCACGATGAAATACTCCAATATTGCGTTCTTTCTTAAAATCTTCCTTGAAACGTTTTTGTCAGGAAAAATATTTAGGACCACGATGTGAATGAAAAATAATATTTCAAAAAGATTTCTGACGCTAATATTTGTATCCCAAAGGACATGATAGTAACGTTCGTGATTAGTGCTCAAATATAGGTTCTATAAAATAAAAATAATAAAATTTTAAAAAAAAACCTTATATACGATAATGGACTTCTCTCTGCACCTCAATAGGACTCAAAACCCTTGAAAAAAAATTTTAAAAAATTCTGTGTTTTTTTTTTCTTTCTTATTTTTGTTTATAATATTCTTTGAATTGTTATCTTTTAATTTTTCACTTTCACGTGCATAAAAATTACATATAATATTTGGATTCATTTGATAAAAGTAAAATTAACACATTTTAAATTTTGAGCATCCTCTTTTTTCTTTTTTAGAAAATCGGCTATTTCATGTTATTTTTTCTTATAGAACTTTAAAAAAACTAATTTTATTTTTGTTTATTAACTGTAACACGTTACTGCTCTTTTTAATAATTACAACTTTTTATTAAAAACTAATTATTGGTGACATACAGTGTTTTATTTGTTGTATAATATTATGGAGCACTTTTATTCACGTCTTAAACTAAGAAAATATTTTTTCTAAGAATTTATATATTCCTGATTATTATTGATTTTGTTGTTGACAACTTAGTGGTAATTTTGTTTTTAATTGTTGAATAATTGTCGGTAAAAATTCTGTGCGCATGAACGGCAAAATTATTCTGTTAAAATAAACAGTAAAATAAATTCATTTATACAGCGAAATATTAATTAAAAAAAGGAAGGTGTGTAAGATATAAAGAAAAATACTTTTAAAGTATTTCAATAACGTTAATATAAGATGAGTGTATGTAGAAAACTTAAAAAAGGCGTTGAATAATTTTATAATTGATGTTCTTATTCATCATCAACTTTTACAAGCATATAATGTTTTGATAGTATGTGAAGCAAACTATTTTTAAAGTGATGTTAGTTTTTTTTAAAAAGTTTCACAATTTTTTTCATTTTTTTTTTGTTAGTCAAGTTCAAATAGTATAGTTCAAAATCGATAAAATTATAATGCGAGAAATATGTAATTATTTTTAAAAAACTTATAACTACATTTTTAAAATAGTATTACAAGTATACAATGTATATAATGAAAATATTTTCTGATTTATATTTAAAATGATTTTCCCAGTTTGTGTTTTACCATACATTAGCTCATTTAAAATGTTACTCCTTCCAAAAATATTTATCGATCCCTACTTTTTTTTTGTCCATTGTTAAACATGATGTATGTAAAAAAAAATTAATGATCCATTTTGCAATTTAAAGACTCCTTTTTTTCCCCAAAACATTAAATTTTAGGGGTATTGCATATTTTGCTGAATTTTAGAACAAATCAACATTTTATGTTTTGTCAAAAATGAAATAAGCTCTTGTAAAATTTATCCCTGAAAGTGCTTAAAATATCTTTACAAATATTTTAAAAAATGGTATGGCAAAATATAAATTAATATAAAAGAACTAAAAATATTTAAAATTTTTCGATGTTTTTTAAAAATTAAAATTTTTAAAACTATATCAACAATATCATCAAAATTTCGTCTATCCTTTTCTTAAATAGAAACCTATTTGATATGCAAAAAAACATAGTTTTCAAATACATAAATTGAAAATGTACCAAATCCAGCTTATTAAGATCTACTCATTCACTCTTCGAGCTAGTATGAAATTTAAAAGAGGTTATTAAATAAATGTGAAAAATTTAAAATGTGGGGCACAGTTCACGTAGAAAGTATGTATTTTACAAACATTTATTGCTTTGTTTGCTTGCGCCAACTGCTTGTGTTCGAAGGCATTGATCAGTGAGGGAAGTGTCTTAAAGCAGAGGTGGGCAACTTGTTTCAGTTTCGGGACAAGAGTGAGTGAATATTAACGTCGCACTGTTCAGCTACTTAGAGGGCTTTTGGCGATGGACCTCGTAAATTTGAGCCATGGTCAAGTGACGAGGGCGACACCTGAGCTGGCACCCCCTCTCCTAACTACCACAACACACCAACGGGAGGACGTTTGAGCTCTCGACAGATTTAACATGCGGTATACTTTGTGGGAGATGAAGATAGTGGAAGGCCGCACCATTTTAAAATGATTACATCCATAATAAAAAGTAATAAATATAAATTAAATAAAACAGGGCAGTTTTATTCAAATCACTTATTGCTCTAATTTCATATTATTTATAGCTGCAGGTGCATTTATAATTTTGGTACCAGTTTAAGGTATTCGACTACGTTCGAAACCGTGATTTTAAAAAAGCGTATAAATGGATAACTTTTATGATATTTAGTGTCACTCAGATTAGAATACATGCCTAAAATTGTTTTAAGGACATTTTGACAAAAAAAAATGATTTAAATACAATATTTTGGCAAAAAATTAACTTAGAATAATCTTTTTTTCAAAATGTTCTCCTTTTGTGAAAAATGATTCTATTGTAATAATATTTTGACTGTATATAGCTCAGACCTTTGTACAGAGGCTCAAATATAAGTTTTGAAAAATTCACATTATTTTCAGAGTTACAACCATTTGAAATAATTATCGGCGTTTTTCTTCAAATTTCTCCCCTCTGTTGTCGTAAAACATGGATAAACCCACTTCTAAATTATATATTTCAAAAATTCTAGTTGAGCTTCTGTACAGAGGTCTGAGCTATATACAGTCAAAATATTANTTTTGAAAAATTCACATTATTTTCAGAGTTACAACCATTTGAAATAATTATCGGCGTTTTTCTTCAAATTTCTCCCCTCTGTTGTCGTAAAACATGGATAAACCCACTTCTAAATTATATATTTCAAAAATTCTAGTTGAGCTTCTGTACAGAGGTCTGAGCTATAGTTAGGCAAAATATTATTATAATAGAAGCATTTTTCACAAAAGGAGAACATTTTGAAAAAAGATTATTCTAAGTCAATTTTTTGCCAAAATATTGTATTTAAATAATTTTTTTGACAAAATGTGTCCTTAAAACAATTTTATACATGCATTCTAATTTAAGTGTCACTAAATGTCATGAAAATTGTCCATTTATGCGGTTTTGCAAGATCACGGTTCCGAACGTAGTCGGATACTTTAATGAGACAAATGTACCCTATCACCGGGGACATAGTTACCGCCGTATCAGCCGTATTAATGATACTGGACCCCCAAGCTACAGGGGCCCCAACGTGTAATTACAATCTCACTAACGGGGTTCTCATGTCTAAAAAAGGGCACCGAAGGAATTTTGATACAGAGCCCACTCAGAACTAGCTACGCCAGTGCCTATCACACCTTTCTACAGAATGGTGATGGAATTCTCAACTTGCATCTATATTTACTCTTGTTGATCTTCACGTAAGATGCACTTTGCTGACGAATATATGTCGACTTAAGTATAAAGAACAGTTTCTCCGAAAGTTTCTTCCTATGTCAGCGTTTCTCAAACTGTGGGGCGCGCCCCCTTGGGGGGGAAAGGATAAACCTAGAAGGGGGTCGTAAGCGTATTGCAAATTCGAAAACAAAAGATTATTTTTAAAAAAATATATTAATTTACTGAAAGTAAATAAACAAAATACATTCTGAAGTGATAAAAAAATAAAGAACGCATTTACAGTGATATAATACACTTGTAATTGTATCAGTACTGCACAATTTATTTGATAACTAAATTAATAATTCTAAGTTAAGAAGAAATTTAATAAATACCAGTGACTGCATGTGCTTGCCATTAATGAAATTATATATGAAATTGAACGTGCATATATCTTGATAATTTTCTTCTTTGTACGGTTTATAAATAATCCCTTAACTGCAGATTAAAAGTTATGCGATTCGCTCCCTAATCCTCCGTTTTCCATGTAAGTGTGAGTATGTGGTGTATTGGTGGGGGGGGGTTATAAATAAGTAATTTTTTCGCAAGCAATATCACGGTCATTTCATTCAATTCCAAAAATTTTGAATTAATTTTATGAACAGCAGTGCACAGAAAAGATTGTACTTCAGAAAGAAGTATATATACGTCAGGGGCAATTAATTCACTAGCAAAAAGAGACGCTTATATACGCCAGTGGCACTTAAGAGGCTAAAGTTGTATTGTAGCTTTAGCGTCAAAGAATGTTATTATTGAATCAAATACATTTTTATTGTAGAGAAGGGGGGAGCGATGAAAATTAGGATTGAATATTGGGTCGCAAATATTGAAAGTTTGAGAAGCACTGCCATATGTGGACGTTTATCTGCTGACAAGATTTGTAAAAGCCAATGCCATACCATTGAACATTTCCTTCTCATTGTTATCTGACTTCAAATCAAAAAATTCAATTTGATGCTCCTCGTGCTTTGTCAATATTTTATAAACATTCATGTGTACACACACTAACACACACATATATACTGTAAAGTCGGCTCCTTTGACGAACACTTCACGACAATACTTGTCAAGTTTGATGTACGGGTTTGAGCAGAATGCCCAGAAGGGACATTGTATTGTTCCAGAAAAGACTTGTATGCTTCCCTCATGCCCTGGATCAAAACAGATGTTGAGTAGATTCATAAAATGATTTTGTTGATACCATATCTCTTCTTTCTTCGACACCCAGATGACATTCAGCCACAATGATCTCTATAACGGATACTTCTGTGAACAGTTTCTATTGTTTGATTCCTTCGCACATGTGAACGGCGAATTATTTGAATGAAAAAGAATGTCAGCCTATTGTAATAAAATAGAGCCTATTGTAATAGATAGACCCTCTATAGGGCGTATGAGGTACGGCAACAGGGTTTCTCATTCGGGCAAGCCTATTGTCTCAAAGAACCAATGAAGTTAAGACGAAGATGAGGAGCGCAGTGTGCAGATCCAATACGCTCCTCAATCAAATTATTGGGGGCGTGAAAGAAATCCCACCCAGGGGTTTTAAAGGGTCGGCTCGAAAGGTGGAAGGATCATCAATCTTCCACATCATCTTCCACATCAGTTTTTTTCCTTCTTCTTTGAAGCATGCAAAAGAGGTTGCGGAGTGATCAACCAACTGAAGAGAACTGCAATGACCTCTTAAAGATGGAGTGCTGGAGTCTGCGGAGCAATCACTCGAGTAATTTAATCGGGGAAAAGACTGAAAGGGATTGAGGGAACAGCCGACAATCGTATAAAGATGTACAATTATTGTTCCGTATTTGAAATTTGTCCAGTGAAAGGCTGGAAAGAATGGAATAATTAATATTGAATTTCATTCTTTTTCAAATTAATTAATAAATAAAATGCCTTTTGGCAAATAGCTGTGGAGTCTCTCGCGCTACCAATCAAGGAAGTAATTTGAAGGGTTCACAACACTACAATACACATATATATTCTCACTGTAAATTATAAATACGTTCTCTGAAACATACGCTTAGATGGGAAGCAAATCAAGCATTCATAAGACATTAATTTCAAACTATTTCGAGTATTTTCTTTCTAAATGTCTCTGACCAATAAGTAGATTTATTTGAAATTACGTCAGCGCGGTGTGAAGGTTAGAAAATTCATATACCATTTCAGGTGTCATCGTAATGACTTGATTAAGGTTACAGAATACGCGCCACTTAAAACACTCAAGTTGCATCTAGTATAACATTCATTAAACAATCCATTTCTAAATACTTATGCTCATTTATATTATTTATTACATTTTCCCTCTCTTTTTTCCCACTAAAATCACTACACTTCATTTTTGTCAAAAAAAAGTCAAGAAAATTATTTGCGAAGTGAAAATAATCAGTGAAACATTATCATGCCCCATAAATGATAGCGTGAAAGTTTATATTGAAAAGTCAAGACATGGAGATGTGTAAATATTATGAAAGTAAGAAGCACAAAAATGTCAAAACTAATTTCGAGCTTATTTCAAATAGTTAATTCCTTTATTTCAAGATTCTGTCAGCCCCCATCACACTTTGTACCTCTATTTCTGACGTTCCAATAATCCGGAATGTCTTCTCTAGATACTGAAATATCTCATTAGACACATCTTAAGAGCAAGTTGGAACTCTTCATCTTCTATTTGAATCACGTTTGAACTCTTAACTTTAATCAAACAGAACAGACAACAGTTGAAGTATTTCCAGCATCATTAGTAATTGAAATACCCAATTTCTTCTGTGAAATTTGAAAGCTCTTTGAGTTATCTAACAAGCTTTATAAAATGCATTTGCATTTAATGAGTACTCAAGTCTAATATCCTAATGTTTCACTACACTTGAATGTTTTTCAAAAGCGCTCTGATTAATAGTTGATGCAGGAAACAGAGGAAAGTATACGAATACATACCCCATTACTTACCTTCGATTTTCTAGTAAAATTATCAACAAATATAATTTTGTCGCATTATATTTCCCCAAGTGATACTCATTTAAAAACCCATTTTCCTTTAAAAAGTTTTCATTATTTGGATTACATACGATATGACAAGGAATAAAATCAGATGCATTTGAGTTAAAAATGATATTTCTTTCATGAAGTATTCTGCAATCCATAATTTTAAAATTAAACCATAAACTTTTTCAGAAAAATTGAGAATTAAAACATTCAAAGTTTATTTTCAAATAAAAAAACCCAGTAATAAAAGATAAAAATTTACTAAAAATTTAAGGTGCTGCTTGTTTTCTAGTTATTTGTATCGGTATTATACTCCAATATAAGCGATCATAATACAATTAATATCAGTTTATATAAGATGTTTACCTCCTCTATACACGCATATAAAGATGAAAACAGAAAGAAAATCAAAAGCTTCAGAAAGTTTCAATTAAACTTTAAACATTTATGATTATTATTTTGTCACATGAAATTGCCTGAAGTTGAAATACTCCAGATTCACTATATTGCATCAAAGTGCAAAAATTATTCTTAACGCACGAACATTTGATTATTTTGTTTCGAAAGTTTCTCATTTTAAGTTACGTAGAAGTTAGATAAAATAAAGTAACTTTTTTTTCAGCATTAAGTGTAGCGAACTTCCATTTTAGTTACTGTGAGGTTTAACAGAAGCAAGAAACTTTCAAACACTCAAACCTTTTATTCTTATTAATTCCTCTTATAATAAATTTGCAAACATCTACTAAGTTAGCTATAATCTATAATAATGCTTAAATGTACAGTAATACCTCGAACTCTTACGCGATAAGTGGGACTGAGCCTTAAGTCGAATTCACGCAATTCGGGCTAATATTTTGCATATAAATATGTATAAAGTATTTTTAGTTGGTGCCGGAGATGGAAGAAAATAATAAACTAGAAATAAATACATATAAGAAAATCTTAGATAACACAAATGCGAAATTGCAAACCGAAGTTATTTTGATGTAGAAGGTTTCATAACATCTAACGAAGTAATGTACCGTTTCAAAGATTTTCTTTTTTTTCTCTCGCTAAATTTTCTCTTTAATTTTTTGTTTTGTTGAAAAAAATACGTTCGTCGCTAGAGTCTACATTTTCTAAAATTTGTTAACCTTTTTTACCAAACTGAGGTCTTCTCTCAAATTCCCAACGGTCATTTGATGTTCTGATTGAACTGGGTCTAAAGGGCAGTAATTCTCAAACTGCGGCCCTCTGACCATTTCTGAGTGACTCGATCATGGCCCATTGCACTACGCAATTTAATTATTGGAGAACAATGTACTAATAACTTAGCGGGAAATTTTATCAATGAAGCACAATCATATCTACTAATTTTGCAATCAATTTGCCTTTTTTCGATAGTAGAATGTCAGAAAGAGTCTTGGTGATGGATGAAAGGAAATTGAAACTATCCGTAACTCAGTAAAAAATGCATAAAGGTAAATATTTTGTGTGTGTGTGTGCTTGAAAGAAAGGTTAATCTAGCATTTAAATAAAAGCCAAAAATTAGTTCTAATATTTTAATCAACTTTACTCTACTCAATTTTGCTTCGGTTTTATAGTGGGTTTTTTCCATTATCCTCATGTTATGGCAGTGTGACATACCTGTCATATGAATGTGGTTAAGCGGGAAAAAGGTTGAGTACCCCTGGTCTAAAGACTCAAGTTCTTCAATGCGTTGTTCTTGCTCTTTTATGAACTCATCAAGTGTTTCCTCTCCTATTTGTGGGAGAATCCATCAGCTTGAGCCTCATCACTATCCACTTCTAAATTTATTTGCCTGGAAAGATCGACAACTTCTTCAGTCACATTACCAACTTCATCAGGCTCTGGCACTAATTCCACCTGAGTTTCAATGATGGAAAAAAAGAAATAAAAAAAAAGAAAAAAGGACACACTTTTTTTTCTATGCATCATTTAAAGCTTTTTGTCAAACTTCATTCCATAAGAAACAAATAAAACAAAATAAATTATTATGACTAACAGCAAAGAATGGTTCGCGAAACAGGTAGCGGGGAGTGAGTAATCAAGCTGTATAACGCTCAAACAAAAAAGGAATCGATTTGAAAATCACGTAACTCCAAATTCGCGTAAGTCGGGGTAGCTTAAGTGGAGGTATTAGTGAATTTTTAAAAAATTTTGAAGTAAGGCTGATGTACGGCTATCTTCCTTAGACTCGAACGAGGATCTTAATCTAATGTTTTGATGCGTAAACAATTCAAAACAGAGAAATTTCTCATTATTCCAACTAACATCAACACATATTAATTCTGTCTTCATCTTCGAACTCGATTCACTTATTTTTAAATTGTATCTCTCATTTGTATGCATTCCCCGGCTCCTTTACAGAAAGAAGCTCACAAATAAAACAATTCACAAAAATAATTTCTCCTTAAGGATTAGCAGAAAGACCGGAACAGATCCCGTTGCATAAGTTCTGAATAATTATGCAATAGTATTAATTTAAAATAAGTTTATTACAACTTATTGTTTTTTACTCCACTTCTAAAATTAAAATTAAAATTTGACTGTATGAATTCTAAATATTAGATTGTTTAGAAGAATTAACGGTCACATTTTTCATTTAGTGCTCCATAATCTCCTTTTTTTAAAATTAATCATTAATAATTCATTTTATGTGTGTTTTCCTGTATGATAATTTAACCACATCTACCCATTTCGATTATGTGGACTTTACAAAGAGTGCAACGTTATTACTCTAGTATGTTGAGTACTGAACGCGAGATTTAGATCTTGTACACGTGAAAAAAAGAGAAATAAACTTTCAATAGGATTTATTCTCCTGAACCAGAGATGGCGAACCAGTGACACGCATGCCATTGATGTCTCGCGATATAATATTTTGGACACACCACCGATCAAAACGGTTCTTATTTTAGTTCAAAATAACCAAGTTCACTATGAGATATTATGAATAAAAGTGAATGATCAACCGAGGAGCGTCTGGGAACTCACTCGTTTGTTATTGTTTGGCCTTTGTTACGTCGTGGACTGCAAATGCTAATGAAGCATTGTTTGTCTACGCATAACATTGTCAATTTCGTTGACACACAACTGTATTTTAAAGCTTATTTATGTTTATATTTACACAATTAAAAACTCTTATTTAACATATCTAGTTCAACAAAGAAATAAAAAGTGTGAAGGAAGGAAGGTTCGTTCTGAGTACCTTCCGTTCCGAACGCGAGTACTTAACCGATCACGCCAAAACGATCGTCTTCGCGTGATGCTGGTACTAGTTCATATAGATCATACTCCCCTGCCAGTGTTTCGGTGAATAGGCGAACAAACGATACCATATTCGTGGCGAGCATGTAAGCAGTTGCGTCATTCGTGCGTGACGGCTTGAGAATTGCGTCATTTGTGTGACGGTTTGATTGCGTCATTTGTGTTAGACGACTTTGAGAAGTAACGGCTTATTTGCGTCAATGTTTGACGGCTTGGTTGCTTTTGAGGTGGATAGATGGCGCCACGACTGCCGCGCGTGAAGGGTGCGGTTCCTTTGCATGGCCAGGGTCACCAATGAAGGAAGAAAGATTCGTTCTGGGTACCTTCCGTTCCGAACGGGAGTACTTAACCGATCACGCCAAAACGATCGTCTTCGTGTGATGTTGGTACTAGTTCATATAGATATCACACCGCCTCAAGTGTAATATAGTAAGTGTAACAGAGAATTTTTCAAACTTGGTGGACGAGAAATATGGCAGGATTAGTAAAGGAGATAAAGTGGTGTATGTTTTATGTTCCGGAACAGTGTGGTATGTAGAACATCGTCTGTAAAACGGCATTTTGAAACAAATCACAAATCCTTTTGTCAAACAAGGGAACCAGAACAAAAAGAATTAATTACTTAGAAACCATTTGGGGCAGTTGACCCCAATTCAGCATGCATCCTGTTAAAATTATAACATCTTACAATCCTAAAATGAGTTATTTGTCAACAAATCTGCAACAATATAAGTCACACTAATGTTACTTTAATTTGAATTACACGTATAACTAAAATATTTACTACTATACAGTACAAAATGTATTTTTCCGTAGTAAATAAAGAGGTTTGAGAGTTGTTAGTATTAAGTGTTTTATTATTTTCCCAATAATCACAAGTCAAAATTATTTGACGGCGTGTCTATATCTCATTAAATATTTCTTTAGAAAAAATGGCACGTTGATCCATAAAGATTCGCTCCCCTTCCCCGTTCTAAATTATCGTGGTAACTCATCTCAATGCTTTGGTATGCATTCTCAATTTCAGATATTACTGCCTACTTTAGCTAAACTCGTTTAAAAACTCATTGAAGTGATAACTTTAACAGGAATTAAAAATATTTCTTTCTCTCTTTCACCTGCAATGCATTTCCACCCATTCCCTATCATTAATTAAAGAAGAGAGGAAAAGAGTTTTTCAAAATTTCCTCTCGGAAAATATCCAAAAGAGTACTCGTTCTGGAGACATGGCCTTAAGAACGGAAAGTTTTTATAAGATGAGGAAAATCAGGAACAACAACAAAATTACATTCCCGCATATGGCATCCTCCACACATTTGTTACAATGAATAACAGTGTTTACTTCTGGGGGGGGGGGGAAGCAAGACTGTAGCCATTCGTGGTTTTAATGAATTTAAGGGGTTGCACTCACATGAAAGCAGCCACTCTCACAAAAGGGACTAAAGACTATGCAAATTTAAAGAATCAAATTACAAAGCATCAGCTGGCACAACATAACGTGGAAGACCATGAAAAATAATTTAACAAAATTGGGATGAGAATGTTTGTTACCACACCATTATCATAAGCGCAGTAAACATTTTTACTAAGTTCGAATTCGAAATATTCCAAGTTAAATCTCCCTCAACAGTAGCTAATGATATTTCCCTTATAGTACAAGATGTGATTCGCAACATTAATTCCTCCTTAATCTTGCTTCCGAGAACGCCGTCAAGTTCTAAGACAGAAAATAATGTTATATTCCAATAGTATCAACATGTGGTTATTAATAACTTAAGCAGGGGATGTAAGATCAATGAAAAAAATGGTTTTATTAAAATTGAATAAGATCATACCAAATCACAAGCAATCAAAGTAACAGCGAACATTTATTTCCCCATTTATCGCGTACAATATACTTTTTTTAAAAAATGTATCCACTCATTAATTGATCTCGGAGAACAGAAGCATTTCAACTTTTTATAATCACTTAATATAAAAGCACACAGAGTAGCTTCACCTCATTAATCTGTATTTTTATAAATGTCCAATTTTTCTTAAGGATATTACTTCATGAGAATCTCAAGAAAGCACTAAAGAAAGATTCTGCACATGTACTCCAATGCATTTAAAGATAAAATTTCAACACCTTCACAGGTTTTAAAGATTGATTTTCCTATTTTTATAAAAAAAAAGTGTACTTGCGACAGATGCAATAAAAGCAACCTAGTCGAACCGAAAGTGACAGTTGAAAGGAGAAAAAAGAGGGCCAACACGGTTTTCTAAATAGAATACACATACTTCACTCCGACAATATTTTCTTTCCACTCCATCACAATAAACACATTCTGCAAAAAATAGAACATTTCTGTAAAAGGAAACAGTCCTGTAAAAATATTCGATATTCTGTCGTGTATCTCTTCTATTTATTTCCGGTTATACCTTTATGTAAATATGTAGTATTTTTAGTAAAGTCCATGAAAAATTTCCGTAGTAAGCCAACTTATTTTTAATATAACTGGGGGGGGGGGGAACCCCCGGGCCCCGAAATGGGGGGCCCCCCGCACCCGCACAAAAAA
>BMAV01001913.1:84641-107861 GCA_019973955.1 Trichonephila inaurata madagascariensis | reverse complement strand
CCCCCCGCGGTCCACCTAACGGTGGTCCAACCTCACCTGCAGAAATTATGCAACTGTTCATACTCATAGCTCAAACTGCAAAACTGAAATTTACTTGTGTTATGTAGTTCTAAATTCGACTTTTTACGACGCATTCTTACTAACTATATATATATATATATATATATATATCTTATGTATAAATAAATTTATTACAACATCACGAAAAACTTCTTTTATATAAAGAGAGATGCTTCTCAAAAGTATGTCAATCGTTCGTTTTTAAAGCATGATGGAATTTTTAAATTTTAATATATATTCACTTGAGCAGAAATGCCCTTAAATATTTTCAATAAACATTCTTTGGATATTAGTTAAAGCTATTTTTAGACTGTTACTTTAAGAAATATATCACATATTTTGAAATGCATGAATAAAAAAAATTGACTTTCAAATATCTTTCAGTTGAAAAATTTATCAAATAAATTATTATTATTAAATATTTGGTGCGTGAATTCTTTCTTTGAAGCGAAGGAAGTTTGCCTCGAAAATCATGTGTTTTTCAAAGCCATATATTTTTTTCTCAAAAGATTAGTTCGTAACACAAATTCTTACGTCTGTCTGTATATATATATATTTAAAAAAAATTTTTTTAAATATTTTAAGCGCTTATTTTAATTGCAATATAACTATCTAGTATATAATTATCTAAGTAAATTTACTTTGAAATACATTTCTATTTGATATTATCTATTCTTAACTTTGTTCATTATTTTATTTAAAACTTCTTATGTTTAGTTTATTTAAAAATATCTTAGTGGTTAGTTTAATTGCAAAGTAACTATCCAGGTGGCGCCATGGTTTTTTCCTTCTTGTGTTGACGTTTCAATCCTTTACGTCATTTCGCGTGGAATCTTAACGTAGAAGGTTGATTTCTTGTTTTCCAGTTTTTATTTTACATGTAAGTTTTTATCCTAATTTTTTCTATATATAAAAAAAAATTTTATTCCTCTCCTTGAGAGATTCATTATTGTTCTCTTTTCTTAATTTCTTATTCTATATTCTCAGGTTCATCATCCACGTGTTGTAATAGGATTAACTTTTCAACATGGCTCTATTTTTTTCCTATTATGTCGAAAATTTCTGCAGTACGGGGAAGGTTGGATCCATAAAGAATTGCTAACGCTAAATCGCTGGCCTAATTCAGTGACAGCCTTAGAAATCATAATAGGTCTCCATTTTAGTCCAAAGACTCTTTTTGTATCTACATTTTTTATGTCTCGTGTATTCCAATTTCTTTCTTCCTTTGCACATTGTAGGTTACACAACTTTTCACTTGGTTTTTATCATACTATAGATATATATATATATATGTATATCACTTTAAAGCAGTGTTGAATATTGTGTTCAAGTAAATAATTAATTAATAAAAATAAGAGATGCCTTTAAAGATTAAGTGATTTTTGTTTCGTGTTAAAAGAAAAATTACATGAAATAGGTAGTATTTTGTCGGGATCGTGGTATTATTTTGTGTTAACCGATATTTCGTCCTAAGCATTTTCTCTCTCTCTCTCTCGAGGCTTAACGTATTTTACTGTACTGAATTTCCTAAAAATCACGTATACTTGAAATAAACGAAACATCTACTAAGAATTGCATTGTTAACGCTCCAAAACGCCGGGATTTCATTCAAAATTACAAGAAATGAGTCTTCCTTAAGTGGATACCACTACTATGAAAGGAATCTAAAGGCTGTCGTGAAGTACCTCGATATTTCTTGTCACCCAATTTTGCTAAACCACGTAGTAATTTAAGACAATATAGAAAGCCATATATTTAAAAAAAAAAAACACCACTACTTTCTTTTATGTAATAAACATATCCCAAAATTTAATCATTTTTCATAGTAAACTGAAAGAGAAACAATATTAGAAATTATAAACAATGTTATTATTTTACAGCATGTACGGTCAAGATTATTGAGTTTAAGCATTTATATAAAGGATTTTTCACTACTAGCTGCATTTAGCAACAATTTGGGACGTTTTTTGATTGGATGGAATGGGTCGACAGTATAATACATTAGCATCAAATGTGATATATGTGTTTCATATTTATTCACATTAAAAAAAACCTTAACTTTTAATTGTGGATCAACGAATGTAGAATGCACAGTAGAACCTGTTTCTGTGTGGTTATTTTTTATGCGATGTATGAATTTCAATGGCTTTGGTGGCACTGTAATGTTTTCTATCTATTTACCAGTGGCGTAACGGAGAATATTAGGACTTCCCTCTCCCCTGAAAGTCAGGTTTTGTCTTTAATATTTTATAAATTGGGTAAATACGTATTTAGCGTTAGTCAGGTCTTGGGCCCCTAGAGTCCTGCCCCAGTGATGTGGGGGTGTACGTTACGCCACTGAAATGTAGACACTTCAAGACGCTCTGTTCATTTGTTATAAACAGTCTCCCGACAATGCGCATTCAGTTGCTTTCTCTCAACGCTCCAGCAGCCAGCGCTTGATTGAAGACGAAACTTTCAATGACAGTGACATTATCAATAATTTGATAGATTATGAAGATGGATAAGACGAACCAGATTCTTTCAGAGCAAATAAAAATATGCAGGGATCCAGCTTTCCAACAAATTGAAAACGCATTTTCTTAAAATAGATACCAATTAAGGAAGGAGTATAAAATTCCAAAAAGGGCTTCAATCATGTGTATCTGGCTATCGTGACATTTACAAGCAACTGACTACCCGACCTTCGTCACAAAAACTAACCTGTTACTTTATGTTGCCAAAAAATAAATCAATTGAAATTGTACCTTCAAGTGACGAAAGCGATTTTGAACTTATTCATTACAGGGCTCTGTATTACGATGAGTATCAATGAATTAAGTATGAGCATTTAGTGAAAACTTATCCGTGAAAACAATGAGAAACTATATGTTTTTAAAATGTTTCCATGTGTAATATTTAATTATTTATTTTGTTATGGAAGTACTCCCTGACATAAATTTCGTGAATAATTGGCATATTTTATAAATGCGACTTTTTTTATGCGGTCCCTATCCACCGCATAAAAAAATGTTTTTTGTAGTATTTCCATGAATTAGTTTGTTTTATGTAAAAATTCATGAAATTTTTGAATATTTTTTTGTGCGTTTATTTTTATGCGGTCCCTATCTACCGCACAAAAACAGGTTCAACTGTACTTCCAATAAATGTTGTAATAGCCTCTACTTCTTATTTAATAGTTTCAAAAATCCCTGTGACAAATCATTGTCTAACATGAGAAAAACATTATATCTTTTTTTAAATGTAATAAACCAACAGCGTATCTAAATATAAAAAAAGTGAACATTCGGTGGGGTTTTTTTGTCTTGAGCATAAACCTCATAGGGAAAAAGAAGAATGAGATTTCCATGAATATAAATAAGGACTGGTCCAGAGAACAGGACAGAATGGTGTTTCTTTACATAAGAAAGCCCCAAATGTATCATGTGTTCCTTCGAGCATTCAGACGAGTTTTGTCCATTCCCCTCTCAAGCGTGAAAACATTCTTAGTTTTCGGATGTTCCCCATTCCTTCGTTTTTACTTTGCTTTCCTTGGATTGGACTGAATAATTAATTGTTCTGAGTCACTGTAATCAAAGTTACTGAGAAAAAAATACCCAATTTTTGGCGGAAGAAGAGAGAGAAAAAGTTCAAAGAATAATTTTCATGGAACTGATAAAACTTTTTTCAATTTTTTTGCGTGGTCAAAATTATATTAAAAAATCTGGCCTCAAAACTTGATACAATTAAAATTTCACTAAAAAAATTTTAAAGCTGAAAAAAAAAGCCAGAACTTTGTTAGAAAACTCTTATATTTTTAACTGATACACACAGAAAATATGTAGTTTATAATTATGGTGCATGTTTCACTTAAATGGTTTCTAAGAGTTTCTGAGAAACAATAAGGCTTTTTAACAAAACAACATCGAATCATAATATTTCTCGAGAATGCGGAAAACAATGTAGTTGCCACAAACTAATTCGCATAAAATAAATAAATATAATAAAGTGACTTGTTCTACAAAATTAAGTGGAATAAGTCATGTGACACAAGTAAAAATTCTTAACAGAGAGGAATCTGTTATTTCATAACAGGGTATTTCGTGAAGTTAAAGTACATAAAATTATTATATTCTACGCTTTAACAATTTATATTTTTAAATAACGATTGCTTATATCGTTAATCTATTAAATATGACATACCGGTTGATCCATAAATAGTGTGACCAATTTCAGAGGATCATAAATTTTTATTGAATCAAGTTATTTACATTAAATTTTCCATGTGGTTTCCTCTAGCACAGCATATTTTGCGTAAGCGTTTCTACTAAGCTATAAGAATTTTTTCGACAATTTTGGGGGTATTTTTCAAACTTCCTCTTAAATTGCTTTTTGAAGCCCTTTTTTTTTAAAAAAAAAAAAAATGCTCTTACTTTACGTCTATTTAATTGTTTTTTTAAGTATCCCTATAAAATATAATTGCAAGGATTACATGCAGGAGATACTGATATTCATTTATCAGGAGGAAGAAAATTTATTTTTTTATATTTCAGTGATTTTAAAGTTGATTTTACAATATGATTTGGTGCACAATGTTGGTGAAAAACAAAGTTTCTTTTTGTGTAAAGACGCTTACTTTCTCTGATCAAGTGTTTACAAGCTTTATTCTGATGGTATTTGGCACCACTTTCAACCTTTAGTTCTTCAAAAAATGGTTTTGTTAAGCCTTCAGAGGACATTCCCATCCATACCATAACACCTGACGGCAAACTTGCATTTTGCAAAACAGCTGCGTCCTTTCGACGTTTTCTGCGTTAAATATACTGTATCTACGTTTTGTCAGTTGTTAATGACAGATGAAACAATGCTTCAATTGAAGTTATCCATGTTTTTACTCTACCTTTGCATAACATTAAATACAGAGACTAAGAACGTTTTCTTCGTTTTTCAACGGTCTTAACAGACATTTGATGACAATCTGGAAAATTTACTTTTTTATAGCCAATTTTCTTTATCTGACGATAAATTGTCGATTGCTATATCTAGTTTCTTTGCCATAGGCTTTTGAAGCAAAGGGTTTTCTACAGTGATAATTCTTTTCAGCTTTTTCCTTTTCCATTTTAAGGACTTATTTTCATTCACATTTTTTTCACTGAAGCTTTTTATTAGGAGCCAAATTTTATTTCTTTTGGAAGTTTAGATAGTAATACAATAGAAAAATGTCTTCTTTTTATTTTTAGATGCTTCATCTTTTACGGAATTTGAACAAATATCTGCAAAATTTTGTTCCGGGTTAGAGGATCTAATTTCAGTACTATAATTTACTTCCACTATTAAAAATGGATAGATTAGTAATTTAAATGTTTCATTTTTAAAATAAAACCACTAGTAAAACGATAGAAATTAATCATAAATAGTTATATGCTTTTAAAATTGGTCACGCTAATTTCGAATCAACCGGCATTATAAATTTTGGATTCAATTTCTATAGTATTTTTTTCAGCGTATGTCTTTTGCCAGCAGGACAAAGCAGTCTAATAATTTATATAGTTGTAAAGCTCATAAAATGTTAAACATAATTATTGATGCATTTTATTCAAATTTTTATCCCTGTGTAACTACCAAAAATATAATTTTATATGTTCTGTGTTTCTTTGTTAATTATCAGTTAATCCATCCATCCATACTATGAAATGCTTTTAGTGACATTTTTAATTATTCATCTCGTTAAACAATTTATTATGTAATGAACTTGTTTCATTGTCAAATGTATAATTGTTTACGTTTTAAAGTATGAAATTATTTCTCTATTACATATACATTAATTAACTTTCTCAGTTATTTTAAGAAATACTTAGGGAAATCTAGGAAATAACTGATTTATTGACATTAACTTTAACATAAAATATCTAGTCAATGAATCACAATTGAGTATATTCGAGAGTAGCAAAAAAACTTATATTTAAATATTTTAAGCCATTCACTTAAACATTTTAGCCATTATTATGACATAATGAACAAAGAAGAATCTGCATCAAAAAAATCATTTTAATACATGGAATTATGTGAAGGCTACAGGGATAATTATATTATAGATTGTTGAAGTAAAATGGTTTCGATATGAATTAGATATGAAATACGACTATATTGATATGGCTATTGCGTCATTCATTCTTTGATTAAAGAACTTCTAAGCCAAATCGTAAATTTTCTTAAGTATTAGCTCCAAAATTCCCTTTTTAAATCTACTGCTGAAACTGTATTTATTGACACATGTTACAGTCTGTTCTTTCATAATAGAAGCATCGAGATCAAAAACTTCCATTTATGCTCTCTCTTTCATTTCTGTTCTCCAAAGAATATCACTATTTTGATCAGTTTCATTACATCCAGCACAACGCACTAAGCTCCTTCCTTTATCCACAACTCAAAGCGATTTGTCACAAATGATTCCATCGACACCCTCTAAATCCAACACTTCGAAGATGAGAAGATATGTTCCGATCAATGCATCCCGATAAAATATCGACCTTTTCAGCCGTGGCTATGAATAACAGCAATTAACGGGAGTTGTTATGTCAATCAAAGGGATAACCTTGAGGTATTGACTTCCACGTGACGTCAAATGGGGTGAGAACTGACATTGTGTGAGATTTATGATGGTGATTTTATCCAGAGAGCTTTTTTTATTGGGCGAATGAGTTCGTAAGAAGTATTTTGTTGAAAGTGGAGAAACCTTTAATTGGATAAGAGAAATTTGTACTTGAAGTTTAAAATAGGTAACTGGGCGAATTAAAATCATTTTGTTTTCAAATTTGTTTTGCTCCATCACTATGGAAGTTTTGTAAACGTTTTGGCGATAAATTTTCTTTCATTGTTATCTTTGGTCGATTCTAACATTAATGGTCACGCATAGTGACTGAGTCACCCCAATTTTTTATATAATTATTTTTACTATACACAATAAAAATCGTAATTCCAGTGAATAATTTAATTAATAGAAAGTATACTTACTACTTTTATAGATTTTTCAATTTTTCCTTGATAATTTGAGAAAAAATACAAATTAAACTGAAGCAAGAAGTTTCAAATGAGCGTGATTTTAATAAAGGGCACAAAGCACAGACACTTTGCACTAACATTACAGAAATGTTGTTTGCAGGCAAAGCTGTCATATGTTGTTCAAGTTATTGTAGTTTTATTGTCCTTTGATGATAGACAAATAAATAGCACGTTGAACTTTTTCTTGCTAGTGTCTTTTTGACAGGGCGCAGTGTGTTTTGTGCGCACTTGATGCGGCATATCTTTCTTGATGGATTTTTTTTTAGGTAGCATTTGAAAACTTTTCTTTCAACTTGGAACCTTTCATGTTCCTCGCTTTTTTCAAATTTGATTTCGCTTTCAGGATTAATATTCATTATTTCATCAGGTTCTACTCTTTCTTGATTAGTTTCAACTTCATCCAATAGAGATCATAGATACCGATTTCTTTTTCTTATATCCTGTTCATTTATATTTATAATGAATCGCACAACACAGCAGGAACGTATATCTAAACACATCTGCTGTCAGGTTGTAACATCCCAAATTTTACGAGATTTTAATTTAGTAACTTATAAGAGTAAATAAATTTTTAGCATTAGTGGATTAGCATTACTGTCTCTTCGTTGGCAATTTCTAAAAAATGTTCCCTAGTTTAAAAAAGTGAAAGATATTTGAAAAAATATTTATATTTTGTATCTGTCTGGTTTTTTTTCTCATGGTTATCGTTCTTAAAATAAAGTGTTAAGTCGGATGGGGTCTGACGAATAGAGATGTGTTAATTATGGTCGTACTTTCAATTCCTTTGCTTTATACATTTGATTTTATTGCTTACAATCAGAAGCTCTTAAAGTGAAAATATTCCAAAATTGCTTATGTTTATGTATAAAGAGTAAAATGAATTTCATTTTCGATTCTAGCATTAAACTACATTTTATTAGAAGTAAAAACAAAAAGATAGGAAAAATATTTTTTTTGAATTGTACTACTGCAAAGGATAATGTTCGTAAACAACCCTTGCAGCTATTATCGGATTTAAAATAGAATAAGCCTTTAAACATATAATAGTGTTTACGCACAAATTTTTTGATTCATTTCAACTCCTATAATTTTTCCGTTTTCTCTCCATTATTTTTAAATATTCCATTTTTCTGGAGCAAAAACTTAACAAGTTTGATTTAACCTTCCAAGCTATACATTTCAAACTGCATAACCTAAATAATGTAGTAAATCTTTTTAATACGCCTTGCAAAAGTTTGACATTTCTATAAACTGTGTAACTACGCAATTAATATAATTTACGTTCAAAAGCCATCGAGAAAAAAATTTATAACACTTCCATTTTAAATAAGAATTGTTTTATGATATGAGGAAGAGTTAATTCGTCCCTAATTATGCCCCTGGCGTGTCACGGAAAGTGAGGGATCATTCGAACCGGATTAAAGTACTGAATCTGGCATTGGTTGACTTAAGGTATCCAACTACGTACGGAACCGTGATTTTAAAAAAGCGCATAAATGGGTAATTTTCATGATATTTAGTGTCACTCAGATTAGAATACATATATATAATTGTTTTAAGGATAATTGTGGACAAAAAAAAATTATTTAAATACAATATTTTGGCAAAAAATTCTTAGAATAACTTTTTTCAAAATGTGTTCTCCTTTTTTAAAAAAATGCTTCTAAAATAATAATATTTGTGTGTGTGTGTGTGCTTATATAAAGTAAAGACTTCTCCAGAGAGTCTGAGCTATTTTTTTAAAAAAATTCCCATTATTTTCAGAATTACAACCCATTGAAATAATTATCAGCGTTTTTTTCTTAAAATTTCTCCCCTCTGTTGTCGTAGTAAAACATGGATAAACCGACTTCTAACTTATATATAACAAAAATTCTAGTTGAGCCTCTGTACAGAGGTCCGAGATATATACAGGCAAAATATTCTTATAATAGAAGAATTTTTCACAAAAGGAGAACATTTTGAAAAAAAGTTTATTCTATGTTCATTTTTTGTCAAAATATTGTGCTTAAATAATTTTTTACTGTAATACTATTCTTTAACCCTCCAAGCGGTCTGCACGTAAAATTCCGCCATTCCAGGAATGCTTTTTCTGCCTTCAAGCAAGGTTCCCAAAAGCGGCAGAGCCGCATTCTTAAAAATACGGCTCAACCGTTTTTGAAAACCCCACCTGAAAGCAAAAAAATATGTGCGGTGCATTTTTGAAGCATCTCCAGAATGGCAAGACTTTAAGTGCAGACCGCTTAAAGGGTTAAACAATTTTATATACATTTTTTAATCTAAGTGACACTAAATATCATAAATATTATCCATTTACACGCTTTTGCAAAATTACGGTTCCGAACGTAGTCGGATACCTTAAGCGAAAAATATGAATCTTGTAGAATCTGGCAAATGGGAAATGCTGGAGTACTAATGCGAGTTGGGAATTATTTTGTGAATGTTATTATGTGCTACAAGTTCTTATTTCCGTTCTAATTAGTTGTTTTATCATTTAATTTTTATTTTAAATAGGAAATGGGACACAGAATCTATTCTAAATGGTATCTCCCAAGGGTCATTGGTGAATACACGGTGGCCTAGTGGTCACGGACTCGTGGCGGAATGTCCTGAGTTCGAGCCTAGTGTAACTAAAACCCACCCTGTAGAGGGGCTGGTGCACGTTTAATCGATCTAGCCTCAAAGTCCTCCCGTTGGCTTCGAGTGGAAGTCAGGAAAGAGGGGGCAACTCAAGTGTTGCCTTCGTCACTTGACCTCGGCTCACAATGACGATATTCATCGCCAATAAACCTCGTCTTATTTTAGATGGTGACGTTAATAAACACTCACTCACACTGGGTCAAGGATCAATGCCAGAAATTGGAAACGGGTAATAACTCCAGTGAGTTGTGAGCACATAACTGTGATTGATTGATTGAATGTTAAAGTCGCAATGTTCAGCTACACTAGGGCTTTTGGCGACGGACCACGTAATTTTGAACCATGGTCAAATGACGTGGACGACACCTGAGCTGGCACCCCTCTCCTAACTACCACACCACACTAACGGGAGGACGTTTCAGCTCTCGACAGATTTAACGTGCATCACTGCCCTACACGGCGGGTCTTTGGTGGTACTGGGATCGAACTCGTGACAAGGTAAGCCACGGTCCGATACCTATACCACTCGGCTTCCGCGGCCGCGAGCACATAACTGTGATTCAAATGTCATATTATTTAACTTTAATTCTTTCTATAATCAGAGTTTTTGTTTTCTAGTGCACTAGCTGGTAAACCCGTTCTTCGCACGGGTGAATTGATAAATTAAACAATACAGAATGAAGGATAAAGAAGTTTTTAATGAGCTGATTTTACGTGAATTGCAAATTAAACCATAAAAAAGCCTTTTGTATATCTCAACTGAACAAAAAATCATATATTTGTTAAATTTTAAGTCTGTAAAAGTTTAATAGCTAATATGAAGGATTTTTTTAAATTTAAAACGCCGCTGTACCTACCTTGAGGATCGATTTTAGAAAGCACCTTTCTAAGCTGATATCTGCTCAATAAAAGTAACATATTGTTTAAAATTTTATGTAATGAATACTTAAAATAGTGTAAATAATTTATATTCGGATGTGTAATACGTTAATATTACTTTCTCTTGTATGTATTTTATGCTAAAATTGTAATATTTGCAAGCAATGCTGTTCCTTACATTATAATGACGATTTAATGGAAACATAGCAAAATGTTGGCAATATTGGCATCATTTTTGGTGACCCTGTTGGCAACTTGGCGAGTGGTTGAACGGTGCAAATGTTGATATGCTATAGCACCACATGGTGCGGTGCAGAAACAAAAGGAATAGTCAAAACCCTTCTCCGCAAAAAATACATATGCATGCCAATTTTCATAGTGATCGGTTGAACGGTTGTGACATAGCCATCCTGCGATAGCTATGACGTATTGGATCCGCATAAACTAGAGGTGTGGGATTATCTAAAGGATGAGACATTTTATAATTCTTAATACAACTTTTATTAAGAATAACTTAAATTACTTATATCTAATGAACAACTTTCTTTAAGTGAGAATAAGCCACAAATTAGACCGAATATTTAAGTCAGATCGCACCACTAGATCACTTATCCTAAGTATAGTTATTTATCTACCTAATCTAGCTTTCTATACAAAATATTACCGTTTATAAAGTAACCCTCCTACCTTGGTTGAAGACTCATCTATTCTGCTACTTGTAGATAGGTGTACTCAGGTACTATTACTCTTCCTTATAAATTTTATTATCGAAAGTGGGCGTTTCCTTCTTCCTTGTGAGTAGGCCGTCTAACACTTGTTCCGAACTGTTCCGCACTAAGCTTTCTCTAAGATTGCCATTAATCGTGGCCGTCAAAGAACGTAGGAATTATGTTAGAAGAAGAACGGGAGAGATGTCACACGGTGTTGGAGTGAAGCTTGATCATGTATAAAAACATCCAATTTTATATATATAGATAAGTCTCAAATTATATTTCCGAGATCTGTTATTCTAATGCGAATTGACTTTTCCATAGCATATCGAGTTACCGATCTTTCAAAGAAATATTCGAATCATATACACATAATAATACAACGTTTTTCTTCCCGGTCGATAGACCATTATGTTTTCGCACATGATGGTCATGTCAACTAGAGCTGATAAGAACTGGGTGTAAGGAGCCAGGCACAAACATAACAATAAAGTGCTCTAGAAAAAGAAAAAAGAGCCTCCGACCATTTTATCATCGTCCCTCCAAGTGATCCCTGGTTGGAAGAAGTGCTATTTATTATAATTAGTTCGAAATGTAAGTTGATCCCATTTAGATGTAGTTAGTATCAACAATGGAGGCGTCTGTAGCCAAGTAACATAAACAATAGTGACCTAAAACATAAAACAAGGTGGACCTTTACTAAGTGTTTTCCTCAATGTAATGCACATGTGAATCATCAAATTATTTTCATCAGACCAGCCTTCCTTACACTGTGGGGTGCCCCCCATAGGGTAGGATAACCCTATATAGGTCGCGCGATCGTATCGAAAAGTGGAAATTAAAAAAAATTATTAATTTCTGAAAAGAAGGAGAAAAATACATTCTGACATAAAATACACATTTTCACTCTGATATAATAAACTTATAAATATATCAATACTACATAAAGTACTTAATAATTAATTTATTAATACTAAGTGAAGAACATGTTTAATAATTACTATTGACTCTCCCATGTGTGTTTGTCATGTACAATATTATGAACAAAATTAAGTACTTATTTTGATCATTTGTACGATTTATAATTTAAGTCGTATGTAGCTGTAGTGTATCCAAGTACATTATTATATTGCATTCAATATATTTTTAATGTAGGAAAGGGGGCGTGTAAAAATTATGATTGGAAATCGGGTCACAAATATTCAAAGTTTGAGAAGCACTGCATCAAGCAATTGTTTATTTTCCAAAAAGGCAAAACATTGACTGGTGTGCAGATTTGTTTCTTTTTTTATTCATTTAATTTTTTATTTCTCACATTTTTTTTTCTTGCCGTAGTTGATTTTGTAGTACTTTTATCAGATATTTCGTGGGATTATATTTATGATAGAGGCCCAGTAGTCGAGTGGTAGTGTATCGCGCTTTCACACTTCAGATGCGGGTTCTATTCGCGGGCTGGGCAAGGTCAACTCAACCTTTTATCCCTAATGCAGAGGGTCGATAAATGAATACCAAGCTTGCTTGGGAACTTAAACACTGGGGGGGTCTCGCTTCAGACTAACCACCTGATCGGGACATCTGACCATGCACCTCAGTACCCAATGGTCGGGTATACTAGGATGGGCACAGTAAGCCCTGACCTTCATGGGCTATTACGCCTCTAAGTTTGAGTTTATATATTTATGATAGTCTTCTTATAAATATTGCATTTTAATTAAAAAAGTTTTCCTGGCAATAAATATGAAATGCTTTTTCCCTGCGTAATTTATAAAATGTATCGCGTTCATCACTAATATGAAAACATAAATAAAAATGCTTTAATGTAGTTTATGTATACGTAATGGATTTTCAAAAGCATAAATAAATTTAAAAGCTCACCAGAAAACCTTTTTCTTTAGGCTGAAAATGTTCCAGATTATGCAAATTCTTGAATATTCTAATTTACCAGAGCTCGTCGTTAAAATTGGTGAAAACACTTTTTATGAGAAAATGCATTATTTCGATAAACAATTATTATTCCGTAGACAATAAGTTATATAAAAGCAGGGACATAATAAATATTAAAAAAAAAAGATTCATCTTTACAAAATTTAATATTATACAAGAATTCAATTCACTCTACACAGTAATCCTAATCAAAAACATTTTTAGTACCTAAAATTTTTGAACAGCATAAAATTAACAGCAAGAATTTTTCTATTTGTAAAAAAAAAAAGCTCTGAATATAGAGAACCATAATTAAAGAATATATTCTTAAACAGGTTTCACAAAAACATTTCGGAATACTTTATCTTTAATCGGGAGCCATCTCCGCGAGTCATTGTCTATTCTTTTCGCGAAAAAGATTCGAAAATTCGATATCTACAAGATCTTAATTACATGTCTCCCGTCACTTTCTCATCTCGATCAATAGAACGATGCTGTTAAAATGAAAAAAGAGACATCCGTGACAGAAACTTTACTCTTTTTCAGAAAACTAGAGATTAAATTTATGGTGGATGAGATTTCATTTTGTTCTTCAGTGTCTTTCGGAATAATAAGATCGGAGGGTAGAGGAAAATTCGTCTACCGTTTACTCCGGTATAGTAATGACACGGTGTTTTGGAATGAATACAAGACAGGTATTTCACATTTCCTTTTATATTAAATCCGAATAGAAAATGATTTCTAACAGTGTTTTGTAAAGAATATGAAAATCCATAGATTTGAGAACGGATAATCAGTAAATAAGTGCGTGAAAATGTAGATTGTTTAAGGTATCCGATTACGTTCAGAGAGAGAGAACCGTGATTTTAAAAAGGCGCATAAATGGATAATTTTCACGGTATTTAGTGTCACTTAGATTAGAATACATGTATAAAATTGTTTTAAGGACATTTTGAACAAAAGAAATTATTTAAATACAATATTTTGGCAAAAAATTAACTTAGAATACCCTTTTTTCCAAATGTTCTTTTGTGAAAAATGTTTCTATTATAATAATATTTTGCCTGTATATATAGCTCAGACCTCTGTACAGAGGCTCAACTAGAATTTTTGAAATATATAACTTAGAAGTGGTTTTATCCATGTTTTACGACAACAAAGGGGAGAAATTTTAAGAAAAAAAAAAGCCGATAATTATTTCAATGGGTTGTAACTGAAAATAATGTGAATTTTTCATAAATCATAGTTGAGCCTCTGTACAGAGGTCTGAGCTATATACATGCAAAATATTATAATAGAAACATTTTTTACAAAAGGAGAACATTTTGAAAAAAAAGGTTATTCTAAGTTAATTTTTTGCCCAAATATTGTATTTAAATAATTTCTTTTGTTCAAGATGTCCTTAAAACAATTTTATAAATGTAGTCTAATCTAAGTGACACTAAATAGCATGAAAATTATCCATTTATGCGCCTTTTTAAATTCACGGTTCCGAACGTAGTCGGATACCTTAAAAAATAAACATCTGCCTCTTAAATGAAGACAAAACAAATAATAAGTAAGTTATGATAGGTTAAATAAATAACGTTTCACATCAGAGACTCTCCCTGTTACTGTAGGTCACTTGGGTTTGCCTTCTGCTCATGCGGAGCATCATTATTTATGTCTCTGGACTTTGATCTGAAACTTGAGGAAATTAATTAGGCACTTTATGCAAAGAAAATTATATTAAAAAAAATATTGTATATATTATTAAAAAATTCTAATCTAATTTTTTAACTATAATTTACTCATTAATAAAATTAATTTGTGATTCAAGTATCATCTACCCGTACATTATATTTAGTAACTGGGATATGCTAGTATTTTTTACATAAACTGTCGAGTGAGTGAGGGAATATTAAAGTCGCACTGTTCAACTACACGAGGGCTTGTTGTTGTTGTTACTGATGCCATCTGATCGGCAAAGGACAGATCGAGGCCCCCGAAATTCATCATGGTAAAGGGCTAAGGGAAGCCTGTCGTTAGCCGTAGCTTTGAGCACCAACAGGTGATAGTACGATTTGGCTCGTTTTCACCCCAATTTAGAGGGAGGACACCTGGGGGTAATCAGGGGCCTCCCACCTCTCTACCCCTTCCACCAACCATACGAGAGGACTTGCGGCTCGACGGCTATTTAGAGTACCCCCATGCCGCAAAGGCACTATACATTTACAAACATCCATGTCTTCTCCGGGATTCGCACCCAATCCCTACGGCACCGCAGTGAGCATCGCTAACCACTATACCGGTTGGGCGACACACAAGGGCTTTTGGGGACGGACCACGTAATTTTGATCCTTAGTCAAGTGACGTGGACGATACCTGAGCTAGCTCATGGCATGCCTGCCATGATCCGATATCTTGACCACTGGGCTACCGCAACCCTACATAAACTGTTGAAGTCTAAGTCTATTGAGATAAAATGCAATCGCATTACATATTCAGAGTTTAATTTGTTTTTATACTTCATTTTTGTAGCCACTTACGTTGTGAAATATGCTTCACATAAAAACAGAATGTTCTGAATGGCATTAAAATGTTTATAGCTGAGTGAGAAATCCCGTGTATTCTGCATGAATTTGAAACCTAAAATTTAGAAGCTGTTGTTGCTTAAATTTAGATTGTAACATCAATTCCGTTGATATGTCCTGCATTATAAGCGTTGTTTTCCAAAAATGTAAAAAGGTGCATTTTGCATTCAAAGACTATTTAGTTTTGCAAGACTGACTGATTGAATATTAACGTCGCACTGTTTAGCTACACGAGGGCTTTTGGCGACGGACCACGTCATTTTGAACCATGGTCAAAAGACGTGGAGTTTTGCAAAACATTGGGATAATAACGAATATAAAATTATCTCGTGGAACCCAAGACAATAAACATTAGAATATTCACAATCTATGTAGTAGGAAGTATATATATATATAAATAAAAACGCGCGCACGCACGTTTTAATATTCTTTTATTTTATTATAATAAAAGTTTAAAAAGTGTTGCAAAACAAATTTATTATATTTAAATTAAATTTTCAGTTTTAATGAATAGGATGAGCTTCTCTCAGATACTTGTAACTATACAAACTTCATAGAGAACGTGGATCCATTTTGCAAATATATTTATTTCATTTCGATTTTTCGATTGTGACTCATGGAACCGCTGGATATGCCTTGTGGAACACAGTTTCCTGGGGACAGGTTGAAAATCTCTGCTCTACACCCCTTTCGGGTGAGTTTGGTTCCCTTGGGTATTCTGCCAATAGCCCTCGTTAATTGTGAGGTTAATAAACATTCATTCACAGTCACTTAGAGATCCTCTCCTAATTATAACAATAAGAGAGTCTGCTTGTTCATAACAAAGCGAAACAAAAAGAAAATGAATGTTGTTGTTACTTATGCCACCTGATCGATAGTAACATCAGTTTAAAATCCTCGAAATTCATCGCAGCGAAGGGCCAGATTCTTACGCCTGTCGTTAGCCTTAGCTTTGAGTACCATGCAGGTGATAGAACGATTTTACTGTGGTTCTCTACCCCAATTTTGAGGGAGAACACCCTGAGTGGTCAAGGGCACCCACCTCTCTTCCAATTCCACCAACCTCACGAGAGGACTGGCACCTCGACGGCTGCTTATAGTACCCCCTGCCGAAAAGGCACTATACATTTACAAACATCCATGTCTTCTCCCGGATTCGAACCCACAGGCCCAACGGCACCGCAGTCAGCGTCACCAACTACTATACCGGATGGGTGACTAAAAATGAATGTAAACTTTTTATAAGATGCTTCAAAATACATGTAATACGTGTATTTGTCTTTTCTGAGGGTAGAGATACATTTATTGTTTTATTTTTATACTTAGCTCCTGTCTGATTTCAATTACCATTCCATTATTATTGAAAATAGTAAATGGTTGATAAATCGAAATATATATAATCAATTATTGAAATCCTCCGGGTTTTAAATAACTTTAAACAAATAGAGAAAAAAAGCAGCCTCTCTTATTCATTTTCCAATCGAAAGATTTAATCAAAGTGTTTTGTTATTCTTTTTTGGATTACGGATGAAATAAGTTGTCGTCAAAATAGTAAGCTCAAAATTCACTTTCATTCAAGAATTTCGAGCAAAAATACAACAATGTTTTTGCATGTCTATTCGATTTGGCCCTTCAGGGTATGGTGCTGATTCAATTCATAAGGATTTTCTTATAGGGGAGATGTATAATCTACAACAAATCTCAATTTCTCTGCTGAATTGAAAAGGAGCATTTCGGCGGAAACATTGCTACTAAAAGCCTTTTGACTAACGAAAGCAAGCTATTTTCTTCTAGGATTATTGTTTCAAAAATATTTTGAAATTTAACAAGGAAATACTTTTTGAAATTTTCTTTTACAGTCTCTACTTCATTAGGCGTCATCCGCAGTAATTAAGAGTAAAGTAAAACCGTACAAATTGAGATTATGTTTGCACTAATTTTTTCTGTTTTTATTTTAAAAAAAATTATTTAGATATTCGGTCAAAAAGAATATTTTCAAAACAAATTAGCAGAAGAAATTTGCTTGGATGGACTCTATTTTCACCATTTCTGTTCGAAATTGCAATAACTATGCCATAAAAATATCCATCTTTTCTAGGGTGTATTTTGAATGTCTTTATATTTTTATTTATTTATTTATTATTATTATTATTATTATTATTTTGAATAAATCTGTATTTGTAGAGAGAGCCAATGGTTTTTAAAACGGTCTAATATTCTTGTTATTTAAAAAAAACGTAAGTAATTTCTAATAAATCACTAAATTCAATTTTCAATAAACACTGCTTAACACTTAAAATGTGTACACCATAAAGGGAACAACCAAAAAACGTTTAATTTTCTCCAGGCATGTGTCGGATATACAGATTATTAAAGTATCCGACTGCGTTCGGAACCGTGATTTTAAAAAGGCGCATAAATGGATAATTTTCATGATATTTAGTATCACTTAGATTAGAAAATGCATATCAAATTGTTTTAAGGACACATTTTGACAAAAACAAATTATTTAAATACAATATATTTCGGCTAAAAATTAACTTAGAATAACCTTTTTTCAAAATGTTCTCCTTTTGTGAAAAATGCTTCTATTATAACAATATTTTGCCTGTATATAGCTCAGACCTCTCTACAGAGGTTCAACTATGATTTTGGAGAAAATTCACATTAATTTCAGAGTTACAACCATTTGAAATAATTATCGGCGATTATTTCTTAAAATTTATCCCCTCTGTTGTAAAACATGGAAAAACCCACTTCTAAGCTATACCTTTCAAAAGTTCTAGTTGAGCCTCTGTACAGAGGGCTGAGCTATATACAGGCAAAATATTATTATAATAGAAGCCTTTTTCACAAAAGGAAAACATTTTGAAAAAAAAATTATTCTAAGTTAATTTTTTGCCGAAATATTGCATTTAAATAACTTTTTTTTTGTCAAAATGTCCTTAAAACAATTTTATACATGCATTCTAATCTAAGTGACACTAAACATCATGAAAATTATTCATTTATGCGCTTTTGCAAAAATCACGGTTCTGAACGTAGTCGGATACCTTAAAATTTCAGCGCAGAGTAATGTTATTATTGCCTGTTGCGTCACCAAATACAAAAAAATTGGGAACAGAATGCCATTTTGAAGTAGTATAAATGCTATTTTGTTTCGTTGTTTTGCGTTTGCATCTTCATTATACTTCGAAGAACATTCGAGCCATTCGAGTACGTTTTGAGTCGAGGAAGACCGAAGAATTATTGCCTATAACGAACGATTACATTTTTGATAAATCTGCGATCGTATCGGACGAATCCAAGCAACAGTGGGAAGCGGATATGTAATTAATGGATGTATAATGAACTGACTCACCATCGGAACTAATGCATGTTCTGTGCCTGACGGTGATAGATTCCCTTGTCATTTCAACTTACAAAACTTTTCAGTGTACAACAATCAACATCTTCACATACTATTTGACGTCGTTTGTGGTACAGTGGAAGGTCCGCAACTCATCCCTTATAGTGATTACCTTCGTCTTGAAACCACAGGTGCTTACGTCTACAGGGGTGGATAGAACGGCGGACAGGAAAATTCGGATGGCACAACATATTTACAGAGGCACCATGATTCTGAAACAACCAAGATATTTGGATTAGAATAGGGAGACACTATAGGAAGAGATCGCTTTATGCATCTCTATACTTGTGTTCTACACCCAGTATTATTGTTTAAGATGTTATTGATTTCCAATCTCGCTCTTCTCTCTTGCACATATGGTCTCTAGAGGCCGTGGGTAGCCTAGTGGTTAGACATCGGACTCCAGAGCGGAAGGCCTTGGTTCTATGTCCGATGCCACCAAATACCCTCCGAATACACACGGAGTACGTGCTCGTTAAATCAGTAGTACTGAAAGTTTTGTGGGCTGAATCACGACTGCAGAGGACTGGAGAATATTTCCCTCCCCTTCAGTTCCATGCCTAAATTGTGGAGTTGGAAATTGGAGGTGTCGCCATCTATCGTCCCTTCGGGCAATTTCGCCGAGCTAATTCGTACTGTCACCTGTATGGTGCCCAAGGCCAACAACAGGCGTAATTCTAGCCCCTTGCAACGATGAATTTCGTGGGTCTCGATCTGACTACGTCAGACAGGTGGCATTAGAAATAACAACAACATATGATCTCTACAATGAGGAAATAGTGCTGTGTGTCTAAACTTTGAGAGCCTATTGTACTCCCTTACCTTCAGAGTTTTCGTGAGACCACATCCCAACAGGATAATTCACGACCAGAGGTGAAGACTTCTGCATGTATCCACCAGATTGCATTAATTTGCCTGTTCTCTCGATCTATCACCTATTGAACACGTCTTTACGAGGACATAAACTAGCAAATAACTCTTGTTGCTACTTAGATGTTTTGGCAACTTGAGAAGACCGTACGAATAGAGAGCTATACCTCAATTCAGATTACAATATTTTCCTAATAAGGGAATAAAGAAATTATGTTATTCTGCACACGGAAAAGAAATCTCGACTCACAGTTGATTTTCTGAATGTCTTGACGAGCAGTAAGAAAACTCTTTGAGGGCAGCTATTTGCCTTCCCCTGTTATTGAGGCATTGCTGGTTGTATCTCCAACGAGACGAGAGAAAATAAACCATTCACAACTGTTGCCTGTTTCCTGTAATATTACTTGCTCAGTAGAAACGTGCACCACGATCGATGTTAGCATCCATATTAGTCTTTGAAATCTAACCCTTTACATATTGGGCATCTTAAAAGTTGTATGTCGTTTATAGAGGATCACTTTATTATTATTTCCTAAAGAAGTATACATGTTGAGTTATGCTAACAATAATATTTTGAACATTATTCATACAAAAATAAGTTCCAAATTTCATGACATTTTATTATTAATAAGTTTTTTCAATTCCTACTATTAGCTCACTCTCTATATGTTTAATCAATTATCTTGGTGGAATTTTCAATCGTTCATAAAATACATTTTAAAGCGCTCAATTGAGCTGAAATGTAATATACATGATTATTTTGCATGACAATACAGTAATTTAATTATAATTAATAAAAATTAAATGATTAAAACTAATTATTTAAAGAATTACATATACGGCCACGTTGGTATCTTTTTTAGCGACTTAGGTCAAAATTTTAAAGATTTTTTTTTCTCACGTTTTAAAGCATTCAATTGAACTGAAATTTTATTTACACGATTGTTCGGATGACAATACGATACTTTAATGACAATTAATAAAAATGAATTACCACTTAATGTTGTGATTCTGTCATATGTATATACGTATATTTATATTAATTGTAACTATTTCATAAAAAGTAGCTAAAATAAAATTTTTCTTTGTTGATCTAAGTAGGAATTGACTTAAAAAAATTTTCTTTTTATATTAGTTGTTTATAATCTGTATTAATATTGAAAATAAATGCCGCATTTATATTCTTCTTGTAAAGTTTAAAAGACCTTTGAAGACACTTTTTGTCTCTGATTAAATGAATCACTTTTTGTTTCTTCTATGTTCCTCTATGTTCTATTTCTTCTATGTGCATTTTGTACATCATTTTATTTAAAATAATTATAAGAAAATGTAATTATTTTTTTTCTTTGTCTTTTCATGCTGCTTTCCTCATCCAGAAAATGAAAGTGTCCGGAGTGCTTTCGGTAGAGGTAAGCGCAATCCTTCTCTTCTTTCCACTCAACAGCCATTGGTTTATAATTTGTTCATCCCTAACACAAAAGATATTTTGACCTATTCTATAATCATACCAGCAATCCATTTATATCAGAAAAATAATCAATCCTAAAAAGGAACAATTTCACTTTTGCATCTAAAGACAAAAAACATTCTGGATGGGTAAATGAAGATAATAAAATGCAAAAAGCAAACAGAACAGATGATCTCTTGGAACCATTGACTAAAATTACTGTCTGACGCATATTCCATGTGATTATTAAGTAAAGGAATAATTTTGAATGTTTTTATCCCTATTGTGTGATATGGTCGCTCTTTGGTGACCATATCTTTGATTGTTAGCTTGAATTAGAGGTATGGGATTCTCAAAATGAATAGACATTTTAAAATTCTTAATATGACTTTATTAAGAATATATAACAAATTTCTAATAAATTAGATAAATTTCAATAAATGAGAATCTAATAAACCAAACACACAGCAATAGTTAAACCGAATTGCGTAATTTAGACCACTTTATCTAAATAATTATATTATCCGCCTACTCTCAATTCTGATAATATTACAAGTCCTAATATCAAATAATCAGTCCTACCTTAATTCAAGCTAATATTCAATCACTGTACAGAAACAACTGGGCACGCGTGCAATAGTATGCACCTTGAAACAATGGCTCGATATCCTGGTAACTTTACGATAGGCCGTCAATTCACACTCGTATCTCTTCCAAACATAACTTTCCCTAAATTGCCATAATGCTTACTGAAACGTTTGTTCTTTTAAAAGCTATCTTATTTGCATTTCATAATCGCATTTCGCGTCTTGTATTTTGGTTGGAAAAGAGTTGCCATTAATCTTGGCCGTTAAAGAACCCAGAGGTTATGTTAAAGAAAAGAGACGCGTGAGCCCGTCACACTATTACTCTTAAAACGCATTAACTAATAAAACACGTTCCTTTACTATTTGCATTTTATAAAAAAAAACTTCTTGGTTAAGAAACACACTAAAGGAACTTTTAATCAAGAGAAAATTTTATTTTCATTAAAATTAAGGATTCTGTCTCTAAACATTGAAAGTAAGGTTGTGACGGGTATATCCGCGTTCTTTCCACTAATTCTCTTGGGGAGAATATTGGGTCTTTAAAAATAATTCTACTATAAACCTACCCCCGAAGAAGATGTATGAAAGTTAAAACTTCTATATATAGATTAAACTTTCAATTTAGAGGAGAGAAAGGTTAGACTGTGCTAATGAATAGCAGCAATTGATTAAACGTAAAGTGAGGCGTGAATACTTCGTAACTGATTAACCCTCCAAGCGGTCTGCACGTAAAATTCTGCCATTCTAGAGATGCTTCGAAAATGCACCGCACGTATTTTTTCGCCTTCAAGTTAGATTGTCAAAAGTGGTTGAGCCGTATTTTTAAAAATACGACTCAACCGCTTTTGAGAATCTTACTTGAAGGCAAAAAATGCATCTCTAGAATGGCAGGATTTTACATGCAGACCACTTGGAGGGTTAATGTAATATTAAGGATTGATGATTTGTCAACTAGTAATTAAAGTAGATTAAGTCGCTTAGACTTAGAAGGCGTATTGCCTGGACGTAAGTGATCCGGTTTATTAAGTCTTCTCGTATCGCCTCTACCTCACTGTGTGTGTGTGTGTGTGTGTGTGTGTGT
>BMAV01001913.1:49757-72661 GCA_019973955.1 Trichonephila inaurata madagascariensis | reverse complement strand
CTTCAAGTATCAAACTAATCACCCATTTATTTCTTCCGAACATATGGCCTAGCCAATAAACATGTCTAATTCCAGATCGTTATATTTAATAGCCCCATATGTCAGCATTAACTTTCAAGTTCACTTATAAAATCCGCGATACTTATCACATCTGCTTTTTAAGTGTTAGTCCACTTAAGATTTTCACGGTGGCGTGCTTTTTCCCTCTCTGCTCTTAGCGTCAGATGATGTCTAACTTTGATCAAATAAAGTTCCTTTTTTTAAAAACTAAGTCTGTTTCTGACTCACAAATCATGTCATATATATATATATATACAGTCGACTCTCGATAATTCAAACTTTCGATAATACGAACCTCTCGTTAATTCGAAGTATATGCTCACCCCCTAGAAAAACTCTTGATATTTCGAACTAAAACCATATGTTTTGGTACTCTCAATATTTCGAAGTAAAATTTGTGGTTGGCCAGATTACAACACTCGATAATTCGAAGTGATCCTATATAAAACTCTCGATAATTCGAACATTCAATATTATGAAGTTAGATTCACTTCCTGTGTACCTAATTATCCCACGAGCAGTTTTTTTACTGAACTTATTTACAGTCCAAATTGTGCATGTTGATAGAATAACTACTTTGTTTATTATATTTCCGGTATTTTCTAAGCAGAATTTTGATTTATTCCTAAGCCATCTTTTTTTTTTCTGTTGATACCCATGCTTTAGATGGATAAAGGAAAAACTGCTTTCTTTTTTATTCACTGTGCAGTAATGAGTGATGCTTCCTTTTACAAGTATTGCACAATAATTTTGATTTGCGTTGAGTATTTATTACTAATAATAAGTCACATTTAAACAGATGTTTTTTTTTTTAAATAAAGCACTCAAACTACATCCAAGATAATTCAGCAGAATCATTTTATGGCAGAGAATTGAAAGCGAGAAATAAAACCTTTATATGAAAATGTACGAGGCAAAGACAGGAGAGACAGGGATTTAACTTTATTCTATTATTTTTTTAAAAAAAGAGCGGTAATGTGCCACTAAGAATTGCTCCACGTTCCATAGTTGTCGACCCCTGCTATTAAGTATACCCCGCAGCTGAGTGTGAACTGTGAATACACCTTCTGTTCATTTTAGATTCCAAATTTTAAATTAAAAATATTATTTTACTAAAGTTGTAGTGATTTATGTTTCCTACCTGTTAATTTCGATAAACCTTGGGCCACTACTTTACACCACACCTCAGTGTCGACTTATCACGCGAAAGGACCCACATGTCTTCTTTTAAAAAGTACAACTGCTTAACAATTTCTGAAAACCCAAGGATGATAGAATCAGTTGAAGAATGTGAGAGGAAGGTCGATGTAGCCAAACCATTTGAAATCCCACTGAGCTCACTCTCCACTATTCTGAAGAGAAAATCTTAAGTGCATCTTCGAGTAGAGTGAGAAAACGCGTTAGTAAAGGTAATTTTCCACGTCTTGAACAGTGTTTAGTTTCATGGATGAGACATTATCGAGGACAGAATATTCCGATGGGTGGCTCTTTATTGAAGGAAAAGGCTAATACATTCACCAAAGAATTAGGAATCGAGTTTTCGGCTAGCGAGGATGGCTTACAAATTTTAAGAAAAGGAATGGGATAGTCTTCAAAAAAATGTGCGGGGAAAGCTCAAGTGTCGACATTAAAGTTTGTTCTAAGTGGCAGAACTCACTTTCGGATCTAATAAAGGAGTACGAACCACGTAACATTTCAACACGAATGAAACCGGACTCTTTTTCAAGTGTTTGCCAGAAAAAACTTTTACATTCAAAAAAGAAAAATGCCATGGAGGAAAACATAGCAAGGAGAGGTTAACTATTTTGCTGGCTATAAACATGCTCAGAAAAGATTACTCCTCTCGTCATAGGAAAATCTGCAAAACCTCTGTGTTTCAAGGGTATAAACTCGTTCCCTACCAAATACCGCTCAAACAAGAAGGCATGGATGACCACTGAACTCTTTAATGAATGGTTAGTCTCACTGAACTCGGATATGAAAAGAGAGAAACGACATATTCTCTTATTTTTAGACAACTGTACTATGCACAATAACGCACCACCTTTATCAAATGTGAAACTTCCAATTTTTCCCTCCAAACTCAACCTCAAAACTTCAGCCACTCCACCAGGGCATCATACATAATTTTAAAACTTTTTATTGGCGTGAAGTCATTAAAAGCGTTTTGGATAACCTCGAAAATCAGCAGAATGTAACTATTTCTATTTTAACAGCTTTGATCATGATTGACAAGGCTTGGAGAGCTGTTACTTCTTTGACAATTCACAGCTGTTTTAACCCTCTAAGCGGTCTGCACTTAAAGTCTTGCCATTCTGGAGATGCTTCAAAAATGCACCGCACATATTTTTTTGCTTTCGGGTGGGGTTCTCAAAAGCGGTTGAGCCGTATTTTTAAGAATGCGGCTCGGCCGCTTTTGGGAATCTTGCTTCAAGGCAGAAAAAGCATCTCTGAAATGGCGGAATTTTACGTGCAGACCGCTTGGAGGGTTAAAAAGTCAAGCTTCTCCTCTCCGAATCTGGTTGATGTGGACGATACACACTGAATTTAATGCTGAACCATCCCTTTGGGAAGCTCTTCCAGAACAAGATTTGACGTTTGATGACTACGTGTTGGTTGACACGGACATTGCTGTATGGAGAGCTCTACCTGACGCTGAAATTTTGGCTTTGGACCACAATAATACAGAAAGTGATGAAGACGAATCGGAGGAGTTGACTCCGGTAACTCTGTCAGAAGCTAAAGAGAGTCACTAAACAAACTACGCAACTTTTTCCTTTAAAATCATGTTGATGCAGACATTTTACAGGCTTCATTTGTTCTAGAAAAATCTATTGACAAAGTTAGATTGAATGCCTTAAAACAAAAAAAAGATAACAGATTTTTTCGACAAAAAGGATTAATTATGTATTAATAATTATGTATTAATTTATGTATATTATTTTAATAGTTGTTTTCAAGACATAAGTGTATTCTTTTAATATAGGACTTTTAACTTCTGTTTTATATTTATACTGTATAAAATGTACTTCAAAAAAAAATTATGTACAATTGTTGCTTTATTACATAGTTTTAAGTTTAAATGTGTTAGAAAAAATACTTCGTGTATTTTGAGAGTTTTTTCCTACCCTCTTGATAATTCGAACTCTTGATAATTCGAAGTTTTTCATTGGTCCCTCCAACTTCGAATTATCGAGAGTCTACTGTATATATATATATATATATATATATATGCACACACAATTTGAAGCATGGTGTAATACTAAGTCTTACATCGCAATGGGTACAAAGGCAATATCGGCTTTTTTGGATTATATTCCTATTTCCATTTCTTCTCAATTAACAATTTGCACATTGCCTTGCCAATCCCTGTTCTTGTAGAATACTTTCAAGAATCTAAATTCCTGCCTTCAGTGAAAAACCCCCGCCTTCAGTACAAAGAAAATCCCGGATGAAAAGTGTTGCAGTACTATGGACAAACTGCATTTCTTAAAAACACTAGCACTAATAATCTCATTATAAGAATTAAAAATGTGAGCAATTCAAAGATATAGAAAGAAGAAAATATATCAATGCCTATACAGTGCACGGGTAAACCGATTGTGTGTGGCCAACTTTTGGTATCCCATATGATGTACGGGCTTCTCCAACTTTTTATATATACGACTCAATTTTTAATCATAATTTTCATCGCGTCCTCTCCATACCATAACAATGTATTGAATTCAGTAATAATATACTTTGACGTAAAACTACGATACTACTTTAATTATAAACCGAGAAAATTATCAAGGAGTATTAAATTTGGTGTATGACAAGCCCATGGGGTCACTCGTAATTATAAATCTTGTTATTAACAAATTATTGATGAATTACGGATCAAATATATTGTGCAGTACTGATACATTTATAAGTATACTAGCTGGTATACACGTGTTCTTCGCACGGATGAACTGCAAAATTAAACAATACAGATTGAAGGATAAAGAAGCTTTTACTGAGTTAATTTTTTACAAATTAACAAAAAAAGCTTTTTGCATATCTCAGCTGAACAAAAAGAAAAGAAAGAAAAAAAGTTTGTTAAATTTTAAATCTGTAGATCTAATAGCTGATAAAAACGATTATTTTTTTATTTATAACTCCCCGTAACTCTCTTGAGGGTCGATTTTTGAAAATACCTCCCTAAGCTGATCTCTTCTCAGCAAAAGTAACACATTGTTACACATTTTGCGTAATGAACACTTAAAATAGAGTAAATAATTTATATCTGAAAAAGTGTAATACATTAATATTACTTTTTCTTGTATTTATTTTATGTTAAAATTGTAATATTTGCAAGCAACTCTGTTTCTTAAATTATAATGGCGATTCAAATGAAAAACAAAGCGAAATGTTAGCGATAGAGTCAAGTTGGCAACTGTCTAGCTACTTTCATTGATTGATTGATTATTAACGTCGCACTGTTTAGCTACACGAGGGCTTTTGTCGGCGGACCACGTAATTTTGAACCATGGTCAAGTGACGTGGACGACACCTGAGCTGGCACCCCCTCTCCTAACTACCACACCAACGGGAGGACGTTTCAGCTCTCGACAGATTTAACGTGCATCGCTGCCCTACACGGCAGGTCTTAAGTGGTACTGGGCTCGAACTCGTGACAAGGCAAGCCACGGTCCGATACCTATACCACTCGGCTACCGCGGCCACTAGCTACTTTCATAGCTCGAGCTTTATTAGAGCTTTGGGAAAAATTAGACTTGCGCTTTAGAGGCATAATTCTTAATGGGTACTTTTTCTACACTTCCAAAATATACAGTGGCCGCGGTAGACGAGTAGTTAAGGTATCGGATCGTGGCTGGCCTTGCCACGAGTTCTAGCTCAGTACCACTAAGGACCCGCCGTGTAGGGGAACGATGCACGCTAACCCTTTATCTACCGTATTATGATTTACTGCAGTTTTTTTCATGCTTTTTTTTTTCGGATCACTACTTTGGAAATTAAGGGATATACATAAACAAAATACTCAACTTTAAAAAATTTAATCCGTTACAGCTAATTAATTAATTAAAGATTTCCCACACTGTAAAATTAATTATATACACTGTTCACTTAAAGTAAAAAGTTAAATTGTTTTCTAAGGTCCTCATTAACATACAAAAAAAATAAGACACTTAAATTTTGACATTAACTATTTTTTTTTCGTGACAAAAATGGTGATCTTTGCAATCCACTGAAAACGCAATTTCTGCTATAAAACTATTCGCCTTCCCCGCTAAAATACTCATTATAGAATCCGTGCTGCCATATATCTTGGAAGAGTGGATTTAAAAGAATATTCATGCTAAATATTATCAGAATATTCGTAAAATTGGTTATTCTATGTTATTTTAAAGTGAGTGGTACTTATAAATACCGTCGGTAGATAAAGGTTTAAATCTGTCGAGAGCTCAAACGTCCTCCCGTTGGTGTGGTATGGTAGTTAGGAAAGAGAGGGGTACCAGTTCAGATGCCGTCCATGTCACTTTACCATGGTTCAAAATTACGTGGTCCGTCGCCAAACACCCTCGTGTTGCTGAACAGTGCCACTTTAATATTCACTCACTCACTTACTCCAAAAAATACAGTACGGTAGTTATTATTCTTATACTTAAAAAAATACAATATCTACCTATTCAATTAAAATTACGTTATAATTAACTACTAACCACACAAACAAATTATGCAAATTTGTCCAAATGATGTAGTGTGAAAGACAAAAGTTTATCTATTTTAAGTACCAGAAACGTTAAAAGTATTTATTTTGAAATAAGGATCAATTTGTTACTACCAAATGTGCATAATAAAATCATAAAAAAACGTGAATAGAAATAAATTATTAATTTTTATTGTATGTATGGTTCACCATTTTGGCGATAATGGCTTACCCATGAAAAAATCAATAGTAGATATTCAAATAAAGATAGATTTAAAACAACCTCTCCCTTCAAAATTTAGTTTTATTCTAAAATAAAGAATAGGGATTACACTGATCAAAGGAATAAATTAGAAGCGAACGCCTGGCGTAGACAAAAGAAAAAGTGAAAGTTTTGCTTCACACATAAAAGATAGATGCATACTGTCACGGGCTTTCTTGCAGCTCATGCCAGAATTGCTTGCAGATAGCAAAATTTTTTCCTACTTACTTGACAATTATCGTTATATTTTGGACACATTTCATACAATATCTTTATAAATTAGAGCATATGTGTTATTCTGATGTATAAGCTATATTATCATCAATAGCATCTATAACTTTCATCATAGTTGCATAATACTTGAATCTTTATTAATGTTTTAAAAAGAACTAAATACTAATTTTAATTAACTGATACCTAATTATTTATAAATTAACGAATTGTTTATACTAAGAAAAATTTCCATTGCAGATATCACAGTTTCTTTAAATTAAATAGTACATACTTCAAGTAGCATGCACTTAGTTTCCTTTGAATTTCTTATCTCAGTATCAATTCCACAGTGAGAGAGTTCTATTAACGTTGCAATACAAAGCAACATATATGAGCCTTACTTTCGACGGAAGGGGAAGAATTACTTAATTTTGAATCTCGGCTAAGTGACGAGGACTCATTTGCGCAGGAATCCCTCTCTCCTAAATACCAACCACTACACCACTACAGATAAGAAATCACAAATGAGCGAAAAACTAGACATCAGTAATAAGAAATTTCATTTTCAAAAGTAAACAATGCAATCAACCCTCCTCCCCGACACCTTAACAACATGTCTTCTTCGAGAATGGGCCGTCATTTGACCAGAGTTCAAAACTGCGAGGTCTGTCGCTAATAGCCCTCGAGCCGCTTTATATTTCAAAATTAATATAACTGTATATATATCATTATTGAGAATGTTCATAGATGCCTCATAGTTTACGACGCGCTTGCAAGTAGAAACCGTCGTTGCAACAAAAGTAGAGGTGGTTTCACCTTAATGGAACTTCCCCGAAACCTTAATGACTTAACAACATGTCTTCTTCGAGAATGGGCCGCGTCATTTGACCAGGTTTTAAAATTGCGAGGTCCGTCACCAATAGCCCTCGAGCAGCTTTATAGTGCTACGTTAATATAACTATATTTATATATCATTATCGAGAATGTTCATAGATCCCTCAAAGAGTTTACGACGCGCTTGCAGGCAAGAATCGTCGTTGCATCTCCAGTAGAGGTGGTTACACGCCCTATTGATAGATGTTTGCTACTAAACATTTTTTAGCACAAGTTCGGAACGCTGTTGTTCATACTGCTTAGTATTGTGTTATATATATATATATGTTTCTGTACTTGGGTCTTTATAATGTTGAATTTTTTATTGCAGGTGTTGGCTTCTACATCGGCGAGCCGTGTGACTCGACCTGCAATAGCATCCTCTTTCACGTGTACTGCAACAAGACGAGCGGACGGTGCGAATGCCACGAACACTATCCCGTCAACATAGACAACAAGATATGCGTCAAAGGTGAGACTAACTCGGCACTTCCTCGGATTTTGATCTTCATTCGTTTAACCAAACTATTCCGATTCCCCAATTTCGACACTTCTTTTCCTCCTTCAAAATAATATAAAGAGAGGGAATTCATGAGACTATGCCCCTAGAACCTTTTTTTCAACGTATTTTCGAGGGTAAATAGATGAGACTTTAAAATGACCTGTTAACCGCGTTATAAATCTTTATTCAACTCGTTTTATTATGGGAACTTTTTTTTCTACGCGAAATGATAAGTAATATCATCAATTCTCGAGTAATTTAAGAAAATCATTTGATTTGATTTATTGTGACAAAATACTTAATAATATCTAATAAACAAGTCAAATATATATTTTCAGTGCACATAAATTAATTCAACGAATTTAAGGTATCCGACTACGTTCGGAACCGTGAATTTAAAAAAGCGCATAAATAGATAATTTTCATGTTATTTAGTGTCACTTAGATTAGAATACATGTATAAAATTGTTTTAAGGACATTTTGACAAAAAAAATTATTTTAACACACTATTTCGGCAAAAAATCAACTTAGAAAAACCTTTTATCAAAATGTTCTCCTTTTGTGAGAAATGCTTCTATTATAATAATATTTTGCTTGTCTATAGCTCAGACCTGTACAGAAGCTCTACTATGTGATTTTTGAAAAATTCACATTATTTTTAGAGTTACAACCCATTGAAACAATTATCGGCGTTTTTTTTCTTAAAATTTCTCCCCTCTGTTGTAAAACATGGATAAACCCACTTCTAAGATATATTTCAAAAATTTTAGTTCAGCCTCTGTACAGAGGTCTGAGCTATATACAGGCAAAATATTATTATAATAGAAATATTTTTTAAAAAAGGAGAATATTTTGAAAATGGGTCATTCTATGTTCATTTTTTGTAAAAATATTGTAAAATAATTTTTTTTATTGTAATACTATTCTTAAAACAGTTTAATATACATTTTCTAATCAAAGTGACACTAAATATCATAAATATTATCCATTTATACGCTTTTGCAAAATCACGGTTCCGAACGTAGTCGGATACTTTTTAAAGGATTATTTCGCACTATAATAACTCAGCGAAAATGCTGATTTAATATTAACTGTTAATGTGATAAAAAAAACGAAAAAATACAATATATGGTATAATAACTTAATAAATAATATTAAATATAAAATATAATGATATATTTCTCGATTATCACTGACAATACACGGGAGACATCTTGAACACAGTTTCAATGGAGGATTTTTTTTTTTCAAAAAACTGTCCAGTATACTTGTTTTTTTGCTTCTCAGTAAATCTTGTTACCCATAAATTTATCCAATAAACAAGTAATATAAAAAAATTAAGTCAATTCCTACTTAGATCAACAAAGAAAAATTTTATTTTAGCTACTTTTTATTAAATAGTTACAATTAATATAAATATGTCTATACATAGGACAGAATCACAACATTAAGTGGTAATTAATTCTTATTAATTATCACTAAAGTATCGTATTGTCATGCAAAACAATCGTGTCTATAAAATTTATGTTTAACTGAATGCTTTAAAACGTGAGGGAAAAAAAGAACCTTTCAAGTTTTAAAAAAAGTCGCCAAATCGCCAAAAAGGATGCCAACGGGGCTGTATTTGTAATTCTTTAAATCATTAGTTTTAATCAATTAATTTTCATTAATTATAATTAAATTATTATATTGTCATCCAAAATAATCATGTATATCAAATTTCAGCTCAATGGAGCGCTTTAAAATGTATTTTATTAACGATTGAAAATTCCACCAAGATAAATAAATATATAGAGAGTGTGAGTTAATAGTAGGAATTGAAAAAGGCAATCTTTTTTATCTGCTCCTTCAAACAGAAACCCAGATTGAGACAGAAACGGAAAAAAACGATTTTAGTATTCCCTCCCTTTCCCATTCACCCTATGTCAAAGGAGAACTTGCATCTATAGGTTAGATCCTAGTACAGCCCCTAGTGGCCGTGGTAGCCTAGTGGTCAAGGTAACGGACTCGTGGCTGGAGTGTCACGAGTTCCAGCCCAGTACCACTGAAGACCCGCCGTGTAGGGAAGCGATGCACGTTAAAACTGCCGAAGGCTGAAACATCCTCCCGTTGGTGTAGTGTAGTAGCTAGGAGAGGGGGTGCCAACTCAGGTTCCGTCACCAAAAGCCCTCGTGTACCTGAGCAGTGTGACGTTAATATTCACTCACTCAGCACAGCCCCTAATTTAGCAACAAAAATTTGACGCCAAGTTGTCAATTTTGCTAAAACTTCTACCCTACACGGACCGGCATTTTCTAGTTTTTTGGACAGAGGTGTCTGACGTTCAGTGTCTGACGTTCGATTTTGAAGTTTTGGAAGAGATCTATCTGGAATAGTCGAAAGGGAAGCGGGAGGGGGGAATGAATGGACTTTTTCTATTTTTGTGAATGAAAAAAAAATAGAAGAAATATTTGTTAGAAGGGGAGATACGTTGTGTGATTTTAAATCAACCTCCCTCATGAATTTCCGGGTTTTTTTTCTTACTGTTGCATTTTAGAAGCGACGCGCTTTTTTCTTTTTTTCCTATGTTCTTCTTCTAGGAGACATTTGGAAACTTATTTTTTCGTCTTAGAAGCACTACGAGTGGATTTTTCTTCTTCTTTTGAATAAAGGAGGCAAGAAGGAAATCATTGTTCAGTGTACGAATAAAAGATTGATTGTATACCTCGGTATGAATGACCCAAATTTAGAAAGAATATACGATTGCGTGAAAAATCGTTACTTAATTACCGAAAGCATGTATTTCCTAAAATTTCCTCGTGGTTTCATTTTAGAAACCACGTTTTTTTTCAACGTTTTACATCTCCTGACGCAGTTTTGGACCACATTTTGCTTATGGTTTTGTCTCTGGCGCCATTTGGCGAAACATTTTTGTCACCAGATAAACCAGGTAGCTGTTCTAGGATTTTACTCGTCTATATAATTTCAACACCTTCTGATTCCCCATCGTTCGGTTTTCTCCATAAAAAAGTCCCATTCCTTAGAACTACTATCACTGCTTTCAATTGGACATCGTTGACCACACCTCATGCGCAATATGTCATCCTCCCTCGACCCCTTCAAAAATATTTTGCCCTCCAAATATTTTTTAGCCATATTTCGCAGGAGGGAGAGTTATATTAACGTTGCACTATTAGACAACACTAGGGCTATTGGCACGCGACGAATTCGCACATTTTGAACGTCGGTCAAGTGACAAGTTGTGAGAGGTTGCCACCTCTCTCTTGGGCACCTAGATATGTGGGAGGTAAGGAAGAAACACTCGACATGATCCAATCAATCTATTTATTTATCACACCATGAAAAACAAAAATCCAGTTAATAATAGTAAAAAAAATGTCTCGATGCTAACCACAAAAGTAGAATAACGACGGAATTACAAGAACGATTAGGAGACTATCAAACTTGATTCTCCTATCATCCGATTCAATCTAATATCAATTTGATCTCAGTGAACAATCGTCACCTTAAAACTTCCTCCTAATGAGTTATTAATCATAATAATTCAAATGTGATACCTTCAGTAGCGATCTCACCTGATTCGAGTACATCTTCTCTCCTACTCTCTATTCAAGCTAGAAAATTTCGACAAAAACCAGTAAGTTAATTTGAATATCACGATTTTCTTTCTTCCGAAGGGTTGGTTATGAATAACGCGAATTGAGAGCCTAAAGATTCCCTAAGAGGATTAATTGAAGTATCGCGAATAGATCCGCCACAAAGTACAACATTTGAGCTTACAACCCCTCTCCTAACTACCCCACCAGTGGAAGGATATTCAGCCCCAACAGATTTAATTTTCTACCTCCCCTCTACATAGCAGGTCTTCAGTGGCGTCAGAGCTCGAACCTATAGCACTTCAGCCATAATTTTGTGGCCATAATCACTATACGAACGTGAATTCGTAGGATTGTTATCATTTATATTAAAAGAAGTAAATAATAATGTTCCACAGATCGAAGTTCGAGTACTTTATGTAAATCAAAGAGCAAGGCCACGGATCTTTGGAGAAAGATCCGCTTTTGTCATAGATCGTGATGTTATTAGATTTCTGGATATTATTAGATAATATCCAGAAGCATCCACATATGGTCACCAACCCGCCAAAAATGGTCATCAACATGTTCACCACGTCTCCAACATGGTCGCCAAAAATGATGCTAACTTGGCTCTATCGCTAAATTTCCTATAAATTGACATTATAATGTAAGGAACGACGTTGCCTGCGAATATTACAATTATAACATAAAATAAATGCAATGGATTGTAATATTAACATATTGCACACCCAGATATAAATTATTTACACTATTTCGAGCATTCATTAAGCAAAATTCGTAACAATAAAGAAGGTTTCTATATGCCAACTCTTGGGCTTTTGTTTTTGAAAATATATTTTTGTATCTTATTTTAATCATTCTTCCGTGATTTTTCAGAGACTTAAAAAAATGTTTAACATTAATTTCCAAGAATTATGAAACACAACATTCCGATAGAGATCTTCCCTATTTGATACACTTTTGGGTACATTTTTTGTGCATTCAAATAAAAACAATAGTCTGTGTTTCAGAAAGTTGTAAACTATACATTTTTAATGCTATGCACACAACATCAAAATCATTGGTAGATTGAAGCTTTACAAGATTCAATCGAGGTCTCTGCTCTGGGTCTACTTTGTTTTAAATTTCAAATATATATATTTTCGACAAGGAAAGAAGTATTTTTAATAAGTTCATGTCTTTCTCTATTTCTTATGTGTTTCGTCGAAAACAGTGCTAAAGAGAATATCATTTCATTCTTTTTAATGTGTTTCGTTACAAATCAGTCACCATTTACAGATTTTCATTGTAGATATTCTGGAGGTTCCTTTTAAATAGATTTCTTTGATCTTTCTTTCAAAGTATCTTATTGAAGTGGATGATGATACCATTTTTTTTTTATTGCTCAGAAAATGAAAGTATCTAAGAGATTACTCTTTCTTGTTCAATCAGAAAATAATGTTTCTGTCTTTTCAATTACCCCGTCACGTTAGTCTTCGTTATTGCAAAAGGATTTTAGTCTTAGCTCTCCCAAAAAAGCCCAGAAGTTTAGTAACTCCATGATCGTTGTTCTGATTCATTAATAAAAAACAGGAGCCAATCAAAAACAGCTTAAAATAAGTTACTGTTCTTTCCTTCAGATGGATAAATAACGCCACACTTTGAAGCAACGAAAACTTTTGGTGTGGGGCCTCTCATAACTTTAAAACATACTCAAGTGGCAGGACGACACCTGAGCTCTCTGGCACTCAACTCGTTAAACACCATCAATGCTTAAATAAAAAGAGCTATAACTACTCCTTTCGAGTCTAACTTTTATTCTAAGATTTTAAATTATTTCATTTATGGGTTTTCTTTCGAGATCACAAACCCGTTTTCATTCCTGCAAGTTGTCCAAGCAGATGGGCAACATATGAAGTGAACTATAGTATATCCATTGACGTTTTAAAACTTGGGCCCAGGACTTTGGTCACAATGGGATTCTCATCTCGTTCTCCACCGAGCCTTAATAAGATCATGATTCGAATAATTTCAACAGTCGAATGTTATTTCCGGTTACATTCTCCGAAAATCTGGGAATTTAGAACAATATGTCTACTAACTGGCTACATGTGGTGACCGTCGTCGCTATATAGGTCTATGCATACCATCATAACTCCATAATTCAAAAGGCGGCAGTCGGCCGAATTGATTTGTGAGATTGCGTGTCATACACATTTATCTGTTTCGGGTTTGTGTGAGTATTTCACAACGCATGCTATGCAATATTTACTTTAATGTGTCATTTATGTAGGGGCCCAGGGAGTACTTTTCCGTACGGTCTTAGGGTCAGGGGCCTCTACCGCCGTATCAATAATACGGGGACCCCTAGCTACAGGGGTCCTAACATGTGTAACTACAGTCCAACTAACAGGGTTCTCGAATTTAAAAAGGGTCCCCGGAGGAGTTTTGATACAGGGGCCCCCTCAGAACTAGCTACACATCAGTGTGCTTAGGGTATACTTTTGCGTAAGAGCCCACCATCTCAAGAAGTCTTAAGATGCCCCTGAGTATATCGGGTTTCTTCGATGCAGTGGATGAATGATTAAATATTAAAGTCGCATTGTTCAGCTACACGTTGGCTTTTGGTGACGGACCTCGTCATTTTGAACCATGGTCAAGTGACGAGGATCATACCTGTGAGCTTGCACTCCCCCTCTTCTAACTACCCCACCACATCAACGGGAGGACGTTTGAGCTCTGGACAGATTTAACATGCATCGTTCCCCTACACGGTGGATCTTTAGTGGTACTGGGCTCGAACTCATGACATGTCTGCCATGATCTGATACCTCGACCACTGGGCTACCGAAGCCCCTTCGATGTAGTGGAGAGCAGATGTTTATGTTGCGAATTCTAGTGATGGGGTACAGAGAGGTCTGAGCTATATACAGGCAAAATATTATTATAATAGAAGCATTTTTCACAAAAGAATATTTTGAAAAAAGGTTATTCTAAGTTAATTTTTTGCCGAAATATTGTATTTAAATAATTTTTTTTTATCAAAATGTCCTTAAAACAATTTTATACATGTATTCTAATCTACATGACACTAAATATCATGAAAATTATCCATTTATGTGCCTTTTTAAAATCACGGTTCCGAATGTAGTCGGATACCTTAAGGAGAGAAAGCTACCAATCAACATTGCAAATTTACGTGAACTTAACTAGAGGTACCACTGTAAGATTTAAGGGGTCATGGTTTCGAATTCGTGACCGTCGTTGTCGAGTCACGGGCTCGAGACAGGCCCTACTATGTTGTGGGGCTGATGCACATTAAAGTTGTTGAGGTTCAAATTTCTCCAGTTGGGGTGACAGTTCGGAAAGATTTCACCAGCTCAAGTGTTGTCCTCGTCATTTGGCCATAATTAAAATTTCCAAGGGACGTCGCCCAAAACTCCCGGGTTGCTTGAGAATGCACAACTTTATTGAAAATCATTTAATCAAGTAAGAGACAAATAATTCTGTGAATCATCTAATATAACACTCATTTCTTACCCTATTCTCTTGATTTGTTCTGTATGTCTCAAAACCTCGGGTTTATTTTATTTTTTTTTTTTTCATCATTTTATTTTATAGTTTTTGAATTCATTTAATTAAATGAAATGAAAATTGTTCTAATTCTTATATCGTTTTTGACTCCATAGGAAGAACAACGTTAATGAGAATTAAGGACAGACCCGATTCACTTAATTCTTCTCTGAATTTGAAGTCAGCAACCCTAAAATATTTTAATCTTTCATTTCAACTTAAATATCTCAATAAGTTTCATTGCCTTAAAATAAATATGGAATGTTTATTTTGGCAACATTACAACGATTAATTATTAACATATAATGAATACACAAAAGATTATGTGTATACACTGAAGTGCCACTGAATTAGGGATACTTACCTGTAACGTGTTGGGCCTCCTCTGGCCTTGATAATGGCTGCCACATGACGAGGCATAGATTCAACAAGTTTCTGTAAACGTTTCACGTTAATGATTTGCCAAATATTGGCTAAAGCTGTCCATAATTTAATAAGGGGCTGTGTGATGGCCTTTCACGCCTTGTTCCAAAACATCCCAAAGATGCTCAATAGGATTTAAGTCTGGGCTTCTAGGTGGTGAATTTATGACAGAAAAGTCAGAGGAATGCTCATCCAACCAGCCGGTAGCCAACCGGGACTTGTGAGAGGTACAGTTGTCTTGCTCCATTACCGTGCGGATAACAGAGCAGCATAAGCAGATGGAGGTGATCCCCCAGCAACTCTTCGTACAGAATTGTATTGAGGGAGGTTGCTACACCAAAGCTCCCAAACAATACCGCAAAAAAACACCCCAGACCATGATCGAGTCCTTATGCCCTTGTATGCCCTGGTGTGCAGGATCCATGGCTTCATGAGCTAGATGCCATACTCACAGCCTCCCATTGGCGTTAAGTAGTCGAAATCGAGACTTCTCACTCTATGCTACTAGTTTTCTGTCCTCTACACTCCAGTCTCTGGGCTCTCTTGCCCAGGCAAAACATGCTGTGCGGTGGCGAGCATTGAGCAATAGTACTCTGGTAGGTCGACGGCTCCCTAATCCCATACTTTGAAGAATGCGTTGCACAATCTGTTTACTGACTGTACGACTGGCACCGTCAATCAAATGGGTGGTAATTTGAGCCAATGTTTCGCTTCGCTGGCTACGTACAATACGCTTGAGCCGTCTTTCACCACGCACTGCCAAGGTTAATTGTCCTTTGCAGTTTGCCCGATCGCTAGTTTTTTTTCCACCATGCATATATTCTTGGTATATTCTTGACACTGTCAACCTTGAAAGTCCTAGCAGCCTGACGATTTCGAAAATTGGTTGACCCATGCGTCGCGCACATCCAATTTGTCCACGATCGAAGGCATCTAAATCAGCCAGTTTACCCAAACATACTGGCAATTCAAACAACTAATTTAGAACAATCACAGTACGTGATATATATGCAGTTATCACAGCGCCCTCACTTGCGTATAAAGGATGCACACACAGCCCTTGTTATCCCTAATTCAGTGGCACTTCAGTGAATAAACGAAATGACGGTTTTTTTTTTTTAAAAAAAAGAAATTTTTGAGTAATTATAGAGTATGTAATCAAATGAATTTTGGCTGCCAGGTCAAGGTTTCACATTTCATTTTCCTCTGTATTTAATGAATAAAATCTAAATGTGGCATCTAGTCTAGCCTTCTTTAATCGGCATCCGACAACTGCGCATGGGCAGAGCTCTAAATATTCTCCCTCTAGTCACTTGTTTTTGATTGATTGAGTGTGATTTGTTTGAATAATTGTTTTTCAGTTTGAGAAAACTCTATATTCCTGCCTCGGGCTTTATTATGTTAATCACAACGATAACACACAACAGAAGTATTTAGTGAAAGTTGCATAAATATTTTCAGTTTTTTTCCAGTCCTTTATATATTTTTATTTATATCTATTCGTTTCCCCCCCCCCAAAAAAAAAATTATGTAGATGACTTAATCATCCAAATATAAAAATAATCAAAGTACTTACCAGGTTAGAAAAAATTAGTATTTAGGCTAAATACAGCCATTGTGAATTGAAACTAAAAATTAAAAAAACATACTTCTCTCAAATCTAACATGTAAGCTATCATACGAATTAAAACTGTTGTCTTTTGACAACTACTTCATTCACTTCAAGTTGACTATCAAAGATTAGGACACTTCAAGTGCCACGTCTGAAACACAGAAAACTTCTTACACTGCATTTTAAGATACAAAAAAAAAAAAAGGAAAATGAACAAGTTCTCACGCAACAGCACCGCCATCTATGAGTGAGATCTGAAGCATAACATTTTCCAGATGGAAAAAAATTGCTTTTGCAAAACTCCATAATTGCTGGTTTCTTTGAGAATGACTTTAAACAGATAATAAACTTTGTATCCATGCACAACATTCTGACTCTTCGTGAATAAATTGCCTAAATATTCCCTCCGAAGTCCTAGGAAAGTTTTTAAGAATATTGTCTCAGAGGGAATTTCGAAACTTTGTTCTGTAAGACATAAAGACGAAAACACTTGCAATTTGAAAGTAGAGAGGGGAAAAAACTGAAACTATTATAGTTTGGGTAGTCAAATTTCCAGTACTTCAGACAGAAAGTTTTTCAAGTTCAGAGACAATAGATTGGTAAGCTGCGGAACAAACTTTATTTACTTTCATCTGTCCAAAAGTCGTTCGGAAGTTAGAATTCTTTTCATCCGGATCACAAACAGAAATGAACACTCCAAAAGACTCTTCTCCTAGTTCCTTTTTCTTTTAACAATGAGGTTAAAGTATAGTACACGCTTGTAAGATTATCGTCATTTTATGAGGGTTTTTCTTCTTTTGTGAGATTTCTTTTCTTCTTTTCTCTTCTTTTTCTCTTGCTTTCATACGCGCGCACACGCATACAGATAAAAGTACTTCTAAATTTTCTTTCTGCTAACTGATAATAAGGCGAGTGTAAAGCAGCAACAATTGTAATTAATGGTATTCTTTTTTTATTCTTTGTTCTATAAAGAATAAATGCTTATGCTTTCATACAAAAGAAAAATGAAAAGTTTCTTAAATCAGATTATATATAAACATAAGTTATATGATCATATTGCAAGGTTTAGTAAATTTGACTCACAAAATCTACACAAAACGCGGTCATAAAATAGCCATTCATTAAAAAAAAATCCAAGTGAATTGAATTAATTTTTTTTTTTTAAAAAAAAGAGGAATTATAAAATACTTCAATTGATTTTAGAAAAACTGCGAATAGGGTAGCATTTAGTTTTAATGCATTTAGTTAAAATAAAACAGTCATTGATAACACTTAATTGTTAGCTGGTTTTTATTCATTCTATAATTTTAGTTTTTTCCATTCTATGATTTTTTAATTAAAATTAAAATGAGCGTAAATTATATTAAACGTTTGTTTTTAAAATGCATTTGGTCTATAACAGGGATGGCGAACCTTTTTGAGACGTGGGTCAAATTTTGTTCATATTTTTTTTTAGTACTAGCGCGTGGGTCACTAATGCCCATTTGCACCATAGTTAGGTTTAAAAAATTTTAACTGAGTATTTTTAAAACTCTAAACGTCTTTAAATTCAATTGGCTTATAATGTGGGTAAAAAAGGGTGCTATGGAAGTCTCTTTCTACAAACATAACTGATTAAAGTGCATTTTATCCGAAGAAAGTGCTTTAAATATGGTTTTTTGCTTTGGTTTTCGATTGTTTTTTAACAAACTAAATGTGAGCAAACTTATTCACTTTGATATTTTGTAAACACTTTTGCTTTATTTCAAATACTACATACTTTCATATACATTTGTTGTCGTTTGCGTAGCTTTGGAACCAGGGGTGTAGCTACCGCCGTATCAATGATACGGGCTCCCAAGCTTCAGGGCCCTACAATGTGTCAGAAGAGATCGCCCACCAAAAAGGTACTTCAAAGAATTTGAATTCGGGATCCCCTCAAAACTAGCTACGCCAGTGTTTGGAACTGTAATGATCAAACTGAAGGTTATAGACAGCATTTAAATTGCTTTTGTGTCAATGGGCTTAAAAAAATCAAATGGAATATAAATAGTCCACACAAATTAAAAAATTTAAATAAACCAGCGTAAACAAACAAGTGGTTGCTTAGCAATCGTGGGTCAGTTAAAAAGCTTGCGTGGGTCAGTGTCTGACCCACGGGTCATAGGTTCGCCCTCACTGGTCTATAACTTCATTGTTTTGTTTTTATCTTTTCAAAACTGATTTTGAATTATTCTTTTTTGATAACTGATATATAACAGATATTTTTTTTTATTATTTAATTTCCAGGGTGACTGAAAAAATATTTTAAGAAAACGTATACAGTTAACTTATTTTTATATATATAGGAATATAAATAATTTCTATGAAACAACACAAAGCTTAACTTTTTTTTATTATTATTATTTCTGAATAGTTCCCTTTCCAGAGTATTTTAATGAATACAATACAGTTATGGTATCACAGATATGAATAGATTTATGCAGTAGATATGGAAACTCAAAAAAATATTTATAATAAATTATCATTTTAAGTAACCCCAGCTGATGGGCAAAACTTAAATTAATGCTTACTTCAAAACTCCAAAATATAACTTCAAGAATCAAAGGGAAGCAGTTGTAATCCTTCTCTTTTATCATATTTCAATAAAATTTCTTTAAGCCAGATAATGATAATTATATCTGACTGAGAACTTCAAAGTGTTTATATATAGTAGAGCAAAAATGAATTGTGGATTTGGATATCAAAACTTCGTTGTGCAATCAGAATTCATAATTTGACGGCCTGCGCACCAAAAGCCGGTAGTATTTATCCAATTCGGAGTTATTTTGATTAAACTACATTCTAATGATCCTTTTCTTCTTGTGTTGATAACTGTTTCCTAAAGTTTACGTCAGTCGCCTAATTTTCATAAGTATATTTTCATAGATGGAATGTGCAGGGTTAAGGTATCCAATTACGTTCGGAACCGTGATTTTAAAAAGGCGCATAAATGGATACTTTTCATGATATTTAGTGTCACTTAGATTAGACTACATGTATAAAATTGTTTTAAGGACATTTTGCCAAAACAAATTGTTTAAATACAATATTTTAACAAAAAATTAACTTTGAATAATCTTTTTTCAAAATGTTCTCCTTTTGTGAAAAATGCTTCTATTATAATAATATTTTGCCAGTATATAGCTCAGACCTCTTTACAGAGGCTCAACTATGATTTTTGAAAAAAATCACATTATTTTCAGAGTTACAACCCATTGAAATAATTATCGGCGTTTTTTTCTTAAAATTGCTCCTCTCTGCTGTCGTAAAATATGGATAAACCCACTTCTAAGCTATATATTTCAAAAATTCAGGTTGAGCCTCTGTACAGAGGTCTGAGCTATATACAGGCAAAATATTATTATAATAGAAGCATTTTTCTCAAAAGGAGACCATTTTGAAAAAAAATTATTCTAAGTTAATTTTTTGAACAAATATTGCATTTAAATAATTTTTTATATCCAAATGTCCTTACAACAATTGTATACATGTATTCTAATCTAAATGACACTAAATATCATGAAAATTATCCATTTTTGCGCTTTTGCAAAATCACGGTTCCGAACGTAATCGGATACCTTAAAGTATTTAAGCTGATGAAATAAAGTTTCTCTGTAGACATTATGTATATTATAAGATATTTTCCGTGTTATTATAAGATATTTTCATTTATTTACAAATATTTTAATACTGTTTGAGGGATTTTTGTTTTCAGTAGCTTATATAATTACAGATTTTTTAAAAAAACTTCACACACATAAGACGAATTAAAAACTAAAAATAATTATTTTCATTTAACCGAATGAGTTCACACATTCTCGACTTGAAAGGTAAAAAGAAGACTCTACTTGAAAGTAATAAAAATGAGCGTGAAGTAAGTATCATACATCAACAAAATCAAGTTCATTAAATTTTATATTATTTGCATAGATATGTATATACGAATATATTTTATGAAAGTCAATGAATTAAAAACTTTCTCAAGAAATTTTATAAAAAATTTATTTTGAAAAGAAACATTCATTGAGTTTTTGAAAAATAACCGGATTTTTTTCTTTGAACTTTTTTTAGCATAAAATTGACGACCAATTGTTCGATGTTATCCATTTTGTTATTCATTTCACCATAGGAATGTGCGTCTGAATAACTGAGCATACTTTTCATGACGTTCCTCATTTCGGATGATATGGAAACTTTTGTTGAGAGAGAATTATTCACTTCATTTTCATCGTCGGAATCTGCATCAATGATATTTTTTTTAGCTGTGAACAAACTCAAAAATGTTTTTGTTTGCCATGTAATTGTGACTGTACATACATTATGATCATCAACTACCATGAATTCTTCCTATAATATTATTGGACAGTTCAATGTGGCTGGTGTTTTCCGTATTTTATTCATTCTTAGAAGGGAAATATTTTCATGCTAAGCGATTTTCATATTGTTTTAAGAGAAAAAGTGCATGAAAATGCATAGTAGTTTGTCGGCACCATAGTATATTTCTTAGTGTTAACCGATATTTCGTCTGAAGCGTTTTTGCGTTATACGTATTTCACTGTATATAAGAACACTGATTAGTGATTGGTCTGTTATTGCACTGCATCATTCAACTAGTTAATGCCATGACCTACAAAGTGCTATTTGTAAAGTGCAAAGTTAAAAGAGCCAATAAGAGAGTGAATTGTTCAAATGTACTACATTATGGTTTAAAAAATAAGAGATAAATAAAAACAAATTGCGAAATAAATATTTAATAACAAGTACATATTTAAAAATCTTTCCAAACTTATGAGAGATCCATCAACTCGCAAGTAGTTTCAAGTGAAAGAGGAATAAAAAATTGATCAATAACTTACATTGATTATATATATAAACTACTTCACACAAAATCCGACGTATAACGCGCACTTTTTACACAAAAAAATATGATAGAAATTCTCAGGTTCGCGTTACTCGCCGGGTATAAATATAACAGATTTAAAAATAAAAGAGAGAGAGCTGAGTATAAAAAAATAGGCTTCTATATATATCCAAATACTGTTTAAGAAGTGACATACCTTATGAATTTAAACTGGGATATTACTTTGAATAAAAGAGTTAAAAACATAAGAGCATTGCTTATGTACATTTCAGGTTTCTTCTTAAAAAAGGGAGTCAGCGTTATACTGCGAATATACCCCAAAATTAAAAAATACGGTTTGAAAGTAAAGGGGCGTGTTATACGCTAGGTTTTATGGTAGTTTGTAACTAGTCAAACTATTAATATTCATCATTCTCCATTTTGAAATAATATAACTGACATGGATAGATTTCCACAGTTCTCTACTGCAGTTTAAATAATTAGCTTAAACGTTGCTTTGAAACCCCTTTATTTAGTAAAGGAATCTGTTTTGCTTCATTAAAAATGTGACCACACAAGTACTCAGGAAAATAAATTTTGGAGTCTGTGTTTTCTCCAATGATTCAGTTCATCTGTTTTGTTCAACTGATTTTTACGTATCGCAGAACAGACAGGAAGTCAAATCACACTTCTGCATTCATGTATACAAGGTTTTCTAAGCAATAAAAGTTGTTTCGTTACCCATTTTTCCCTGGATGAACTCATGGATTTAGTTAGATCTCTTGTTAAAGCAAATGATTATTGACAGCAGCACTACACAAACTGACTAATTCATTATTTGTAAAAAATGCGTTGAATTGATTAATCACTTCTGATTAAACCCTAAACTGCCGAAGGCGTATATATACGTCACGTTAAGCCGATGCGTTAACAGCCTCTGTCGAATATATATACGTCTTTCCGAAAAAATATCCTTTTCTTTGCTTTGTTATGAGTAAACCTATTCCGAAGGCTAAGAATGCAATAAAATGTCCTTGACATTGTTTGTGAAAAATTTATTTATTTTAAAGATGGGGGATTTGTTGATCTATGCTTTTTCTCTCCTCCCCCAATACACCGCACTCACACGCGCCTATGTGAAAAACAGTGGCACTGGGAGTCGTGTGACTGTTAGTCGGCCTATGAGGTTAAGATATTTTGAAAGAGAAAAAAAGCTATTTTTTACTATTCTATTCTACTTCTATTTAGAAGACA